>JAJIBD010014677.1:0-27212 GCA_021461705.1 Cryptotis parvus | reverse complement strand
GGCTGGTCCCAGCGGGAACCCCAAGCAGAGCTCACGTGCGACAAATAAGGGCCCACACATCCGCCACACCCCAAAGCAAGCTGAGGGAAAACCACTTCTCGCAAGTGTACAGGGTGTACAGGGCTTACGGCCAGAGCGACAGTCCAGTGGGGAGGGCATTTGCCTGCACACGGCTGACCCGGTTCACCTCGGCACCCATAAGGTCCCCCAAGCACCACCAGGAGTAATTCCTGAGTACAGAGCCAGGAATAACCTCTGCACACCGCTGGGTGTGACCCAAAATGCAAAAAAAAAAAAAAAAAAAGCATCCGTGCTGGACTGGAGAGAAAGTACTCCAGGGAGGCATTTCCCCAGCACGTGCTGGACCCAGGTGTGGTCACCGCCAGCCCACGTGGTCCTCTGAGCCCTGCCAGAAGTGACTCCAGAACATCGAGTATGGCCGCCCAAAAAACAATCAGAAGGGTTCAGGGCAGGTGAGGGCAGAGTGCCCCCCAGCTGAAGGTGATGGACGCAGGTAGGAAAAGGGGGCTTCAGGCGAGGCAGCAGGCTCAGACCCTGCGAGGGCTCCAGTGCTCCCGTGAAGTCAAAAAGAGAGAGGCTGGACTGATAGCTCAGCCAGCAGGCACCTGCTTTGCCCAAGGGTGACCTAGCATCCATCTGGTCCTCAAGCTTGTCAGGAGGGAATCCTGAATGCAGAACCAGGAGTCAGGGGGCCAGAGCGATAGGACAGAGGGGTGGGCATTTGGCTTGCATGTGGCCAACCCGGATGCGACGCCTGGCATCCCAAAGTTTCCCGAGCCTGCCAGGTGACCCAGAACCACAAGCAAATGTGAGCAGCTCAGGGTGGCTCAAACGAAAGCAAGGCCTGCAGGGAGAAACTTCGGAAGAGCAGTGAAGACCGCCCCGCTGTTCCCCTAAGCTCCCGCAGCGGCTTCCACAGGGTCGGTTTGGTTCTCGGGCAGGTGCTCAGTACCGCCACCGGATGAGCTGCATGCAAGGCAGGGGGCCCGACCCCGTGTCCTATCGGCCCTCTCTCTCCGGAAGCACATCACCTGTCCCTATCCTGAATAAGACTTCAACTAACGAGCCGGTGATGCCAAACCAAGA
Source organism: Cryptotis parvus (assembly GCA_021461705.1). Classification (NCBI taxonomy): domain Eukaryota; kingdom Metazoa; phylum Chordata; class Mammalia; order Eulipotyphla; family Soricidae; genus Cryptotis; species Cryptotis parvus. Next base: position 26,105 of record JAJIBD010014677.1, on the reverse strand, counting down.
GACAGCCAACGCCACACCAGCCCTCGGGGCTGGGTCATCAGGAGCAAGCTGGGCCCAGATTCCGTGCGGACCCTGGGCAGCACTGGCGGAGGCACAGGGCGGCACCTCGTCATAGTTGGTGTCGTTCAGGTCCTCGCCGTCGTCGTCTGCGGCCTGGCTTTTCTTCATCTGGTCCCCGACCGTCCTCTTGCCCGGAGGCGCATGGCGGTCGTCCACGGGGTCGTTGGCGTCCCGCGCGAGGCCCGATGTCCGAGCGGGTGGGTGAAGCCAGTGGCGCTGCGGGGCGGAGGGTGAGCGCGTCCCCGGGGTCGGGCCGGTTTGGGCCTCGCGAGCCAGGGCTGGACCCGCCCGCCCGCCCGTCCCTAGGGGTCCAGCCCGCGCCGCGAACCCCCGTCAGCTGGGCAGTCCGCGCTGTCCCGTCCCGGACGGACAGGCCCAGCACTACGCCTGCCGCCCCCTCGCCTGCCCCAGGACCAGGCCACCGGGCCGCGCCAGCTCGGGGGCTCGAGCCCGCGCCCCGCCTCGCCCCCGGCCTCACCCCCGGCCCAGCCCCCCGGCCCAGCCCCCGCCTCGCCCCCCCGCCTCGCCCCCCGGCCCAGCCCCCGGCCCAGCCCGCGCCCCGCCCCCCGGCCCAGCCCCCGCCTCGCCCCCCCGCCTCCCGCCCCCGGCCCAGCCCCGGCCCAGCCCCCCGCCTCGCCCCCGCCTCGCCCCCGGCCTCACCCCCGGCCCAGCCCCCGGCCCAGCCCCCCGCCTCGCCCCCCGCCTCGCCCCCGGCCTCACCCCCCGGCCCAGCCCCGGCCCAGCCCCGCCTCGCCCCCGCCTCGCCCCCCGGCCTCACCCCCCCGGCCCAGCCCCGGCCCAGCCCCGCCTCGCCCCCCGGCCCAGCCCCCGCCTCCCCACCCGCCTCGCCCCCGGCCCAGCCCCGGGCCCAGCCCCCGCCTCGCCCCCCGCCTCGCCCCCCGGCCTCACCCCCGGCCCAGCCCCGGCCCAGCCCCCGCCTCGCCCCCGCCTCGCCCCCGGCCTCACCCCCGGCCCAGCCCCGGCACGTAGCCGAGCGGCGCGGGCATGCCCAGGAACGGCTTCTTCTTCTTGTTCATGGCGCCGGCGCGGCAGGGGCAGCTACGAGGCGCGACAGGCGGCGGCCGCGACCGCACAGCACCGACGTCCAGCCCGGCGGCCGCAGGAAATCGCGAGCCCGCGTCCCCCGCGCCCCGGAAGCAGTGCCCAGAGCGAAGCCCCGCCCCCCGAGTTCCGGCGGAAGACGACGCCGGCCGCGACTTCCGGCGAGGCGGGTCTCGCTCGGCGGGGCGGGGCGGGGGCGGGCCGGGGAGGGCGGGGCCGGGGAGGGAGGGCGGGGCCTTGGGGGCGGGGCCGGGCGGCGGCGGCGGGCCCGAAGCGTTCCCGGACGTGTGCCCGAGCCTCAGCTCCGAGCCTGGGCAGCAGCCGCCGCCTGCACGGCGCGACCCCGAGTCCGGCAGCCGGGGTCCCTGCCGCTCCGAGACCCCGCGCACAGGCGGGCGAGCGCCGCAGTGTGTCGTGCCCCAGCCCTGGACGCTGCCCTGTCCAGCCGCCCCGTCCCGCGTCCCCCGAGATTGCCCGCTGGGCGGGACCACCCCTGCCGCGCCTGAGGGAGACTAACAGGGCGCGAGCGCATTCTGCCCGCGCGGGTGCACCTGCCCGGCCCCCGCCGTGCCCCCTCCGCCGTGCCCCTCCCCCCGGCCGCCCCCCGCGCCCCTCAGCTCCACGGTCGGGCGCCCGCCCCGGACTCTCCGCGGAGGGAGGCGAGCGCCCACCCTGGGGCCTGCCCCAAACTGGGCGCCAGGCTAAGAGCGGAGGGAGGGTGGGGTCAGCCGGCCCCCTCGTCCCCGCCCGGCCTGCGGCCCCGGCGGAGCATGTGGGTGCTGCGCCCAGGTGCGAGGCGGGCCCTAGGGCCGCGCCCAGGCGCACGGACGCCCCTGGCCCCACGCCCTTCGCACGCGCGGGCCCCGCGCGCCGCCGACTCGGCTCCGAGCGCCCGCGGCGCGCCGGCTCCGCTCGGCTGGGCTCCCGGGCTCGGCGGCAGGTGCCGCGCGGGGCGGCGGGGGCCGGGGGCGCAGGGGGCGGGCCGGGGGCCGGGGCCGGGGCCGGGGCCGGGCGGGCGGGGCCGGGAGGCAGCGGCGCGCGCTCCCCGCGGGCCTCACGGGCCGCCTGCGCCGGGCGAGGGGCGTGTGCGCGGCCCCATGTTCACCGAGCTGAGGGACCAAGCTGAGCCCCCCGCGAGGCCGCGCCGCGGGCGGTGCGCGCGGGCTTCGGGGAGCGCCGCGATGTGGACGGTGAGGCGGGGCCGGAGCGGGCTGGGGGCTCGGGGAGGGCGGGGCTCTGCGGACCGCACCGGAGGGTCCCCGTGTCTTTGTCCTGGTGTCCCCGCGCGCGAGCCTCGGGGATCAGCTGCCCTTGGCTGCGGGTACGGGACACACTGCGGCGGGATCCCGCCCGGGTTCCTGCGGTGAGGCTGAAACCCGCCGGGCCACCTCCGACTGCGGCCCCGCCCCGCTTCCTGCTGGCACTGGCCGCGGGCATTGGAGCGGATTCCTCCCGAGCCCGCAGGACGGAGCAGGCGCCTAGACAGGTGACAGGTGCATGCACTGGGCCGTGCACCTGCTAGCCCGCATGGGCCCGGCCGCGGTCTCGAGAGGTACCAGAATGAAAGGGTTCTTGGCCCACGCTGACTTCAGGCTGGGGAGAGGGGTGCTGAGTCAGAGATCTTATGATGGGGAGGGTCTCCACTCCCTAGGTGCCTGGCATGGGGGCTGTGTGCCCTGGAAGGAAGGTTCTGCTACTCCACCCCTGGGGGCTGGGGGTAAGGTCCCGGCCTGCAGCCCCCTCCCTGCCCTTGGCTGCTGAGTGACAGAGCGGCTGCTGTGGATACGGATGGGGCAGCCTCTCCACCTCCCTCTACGTCCCCAGTGATCCCAGAAACGGCAAAACCGAATTTCAGTGGACGCGATGCACTTGGCTTAGGGGAGCAAGAGGCAGGAGAAGGTGCCACACCCCCCATGGTACCCACTCGCAGATCTAAGTTTGCTGGAAGTGCCCTACCACGCCAGCTATCCGAGGGCCAGCAGGATAGGGGGCCAGCTGTCTTGGGCGCCAGCCTTATTTTATGTTGCTTCTGGGGTCCCACCTGGCACTGTGCGAATCACTCCTGTCAGGCTCAGGGAGCATATGGGTGGCAGGCGTTGAACCTGGCTCAGGCACATGCAAGGAAAGGACCCCACCCGCTGTGCTATCACCCAGCCCCCAGAGCTCATTCTTACTGTTGTTTGGTTTCGTGTTGAGGTCACCCTGGGTGATGCTCAGGGCTGACTCCTGGCTCCGTGCTCAAGGATCACGCTTGTAATGCCGCTGGGACCATCATGTGGTGCCCAGGACTGAATGGAACCCACTCTGTGCAAGACAGCCCCGTCTCCCCGTGCCATCTCCGGCGCCCTGAGCTTGTGTTGTGAGGCAGCCTATGGGCACATCGAAGCCGAGCCAGTGCAGCTTTTCACGGATGGGCACCCACGGGCTCCCCACCCATGAGCTGCTGCCAGAGGCCTCGGTGTGCGGGCGCCTGTCCCAGGACCCTCCAAGCAGAGCACCCGGCTCTGCTCCCCAGACTGCCCTGCAGTGCCAATGGGGCAAGAAGAGTCCAGTTCTTCGCCTTTGGCTTTTGGGGGCTGATCCCTTCTGCTGCGTGCTTGGAAACCCCTCCCTGGGTTTTTTGGGTGGGGAAACCCCTCCCTGGCTTTTGGGTGGGGGCTGGCTCCTGCAGGTGGGTGCCCTGGTGATGCAGAGACCCTGCTCCACAGCCACTGCCCACTTCAGCTTCTGCCGGACCCTCCTGGAGCACACAGTGTCAGCGGAAAGCATCCCCTGCCCTCTGCCACGGGCCCCGGGAAGCAGCCTCACATGGCATGATTCTCGAAGCCAGAGGGCGGCTGGAGGCCACCCGGTCAAGCTCCTGCAGCAGCCTGGCACCGAGGGCTCCCAGGTACTATCCACAGCCTCTGTGGCCCTGCCGCCAGCTCCACCACCTTACCCCACCTGCCGCTGTCTCTCCACAGGGCCGCCTGTACCCTGACCATTACGGCCTGTACCACACGAGCCCCTCACTGGGTGGCCTGACCAGGCCGGTGGTCCTGTGGACCCAGCAGGACGTCTGCAAGTGGCTCAAGAAGCATTGTCCTCACAACTACCTCGTCTATGTGGAGGCTTTCTCCCAGCACGCCATCACGGGTGCCGCGGCAGGGCAAGGGACCCTGTCTGCGTGCTCCGCTAGCCGCTCCCCCTGCCCCTGCCCGCTCCGACCCTGCGGCCGCCTCCTGCCCCTGCTGGCTCTGACCCTGCGGCATGCCCCTCTGCATGTCTGTCCCTGCCTACCCTCCTCCCCTTCTGTCTCTGAGCCTCTCTGTGCCACTTTGCGGGCCCTCGCTGCTGACTTTGCTGCCCCCTGCCCTCCCCTCGCAGGCCGAGCACTGCTGCGGCTGAACGCAGAGAAGCTGCAGCGGATGGGGCTGGCGCAGGAGGCGCAGCGGCAAGAGGTGCTGCAGCAGGTCCTGCACCTGCAGGTGCGGGAGGAGGGACGGAGCCTGCAGCTGCTCAGCCAAGGTGCGTGGGGGTGGGGCCAAGGTGAGGGGGCGGAGCCTGCAGCTGCTCAGCCAAGGTGCGTGGGGCGGAGTCAAGGTGTGGGAGGGCGGAGCCTGCAGCTGCTCAGCCAAGGTGCGTGGGGGCGGAGCCTGCAGCTGCTCAGCCAAGGTGCGTGGAGGCGGAGCCAAGGTGTGGGAGGGCGGAGCCTGCAGCTGCTCAGCCAAGGTGCGTGGGGCGGAGTCAAGGTGTGGGAGGGCGGGGCCTGCAGCTGCTCAGCCAAGGTGCGTGGGGGGCGGGGCCCATGGGTCAGGCTGTAGGAAGGCCCAGACCTGAAGGTCCCCCCTCCCACCGGCTCCCTTCCCAGCAGCTTCCTTCGGAAACCGGGCCTAGCAGCCACCTGAGACCCTAACAGCAGACCCCAGCACTGTGATGAGCGCGTGGCGAACGAGACGCCCGCTGCACCCAGGGGAATGGTGCGAGGCGGATCTCCGGCCTGGGTGGTGCAGGACCCGCTGGTGCATGCGTCTCGGGCGGCCGCTGGAGCAAGAGGAGGGCCCCAGGGAGTCTGCTCTGCCCCCTGCAGCCACCCAGCTCCTCCAACCGCCTGGAGGTGACGGCTGCCTGTCTGTCCACATCTCTGCTTCCCTGTTCTGTGTCTGCCTGGCCAGGCACTGCCAAACGTGTCCCCTAGTTATTTATGAAACCCTCCTCACACTCCTTCCCATTCGCGGGACCAGAGTCTAACGTGGCAGCAAGGACCCAGCGCTGAGGGCAGCGGGGCCCTGGCCCAGGCTTGGGGTCCCGGAGCTGCACACACAGTCCCTTTGCGGGAGGCGCTGGGACACTCCACGTGGGCAGCACCCAGCTGCTCCCTGGACCCCGAAGGCCATGGCCTGGGTGGGGCTGCCCAGCATGGGGATAGTGGGTGATGCTGGACCTCGCTCTCAGACTCAAACTCAGGACGATGAGGCTGAGAGGCCTGTGATGGGACTGGTGCGGCCCCCTCTGCCCAGAGGCCGCCGTGTCCCCACCCACGGGCTTTCCTGTCTCTGCCCTCCTCGTCTTGGCCCTCGCCTGCTCCCCCGCCACTACTCTCCCGAGTGACCTTCCTTGTTTTGTGCCCACTTTTATATTCTTTCAAATAAACCTGTTCCTAAGTGCGGGCGTGAGCGGCTCTGGCTGGGGAGTGGGGGCAGACGAAGGGGCGGGCTTGCTCCGCTTCCAGCTGCGGCCACCAGGGGGCAGCGGTGCTGCGTGGGGTGGGGGGCGCTGGGGGGCCAGAAGCCCGGGGAAGGTGGGGGCTCCAGTGACACCTCCCCCACTGCGCCCATCACCCTCAGCAGAGCCGAAACTCTTACCTGGACTCTTGTCCCTGAGTCTGGGTCCACGTGGGTAAACCGGGACCGTGCCCTCGTCTGCGCACAGACTCTGGGCCTGGCTGCCTACACCCCCAGAGCAAAGCCCGCGGGGGCCACAGGGCAGGGGGCGAGCGCGGGTGTCCTCACTCCCCGGGTGCTGATGCAGCGGAGCGGACGGCCACGCGGTCAGCACCTGGCGCCCACCTGGTCACAGCCTGGCTGCAGGCTCTCGGCACACACCTGCCAATAAATGCCCACGGGCGGCCTGACCGGATGGCCCTGCGCACTGTCCCCTGTGGGAACCCAGCGGACCCAGTGAGTGCTGAGGGACAGTCCTCCCCCCTAGCCTGGTCAGGAGCTTCTGGCATGGACGTCTTCATTTGGGCGCTTTGCGCCCACCTAGAGAGGCAGAGGCCGGGCGCCCGCTGCACGGGCAGGAGTCTGAGCGCAACCAGGGAAGGGGCGCGGCAGCACGGCTTGTCCACTGCCAGATGGACGCCTTCGCCTGCAGCTTCGCTGGGCACAGACGGGCGCCCGCCACCATGCACCCAGGGCTCAGTGGCCAGGCAGGGTGGCCAGGAGTCCACAGCCTGCCTTGGGGATCCCACGACCACCTCCAGGGGCCACGACGGGGGCAGCGGGTCGTGCACGCAGGGCCGGACGGCTTCCACGCCCTTCCCGTGCCTCAGTTTACCCCACGGTCCGACTCGAGGCTCTCAGCACCCCCCACCCCACATACGCCCAGACATAACTGGCCACCTGGCACGGGCTCCGCGGACCGAGGCGCGAACCGAGCCAGCCCGACGGACCCCTCCCCCGCGACCCGTCCCCTCCCCGTCGCGGAGCGGCTGCAGGAATACCGCGAGAGTTCGCCCCCCCCCCCCCCACAGTAAAACTGTCAAAGGTGGGAGGGGCGGGAGCGCGCATGTGCGCAGCGCGGCTCTGCCTGCGCCGCCCGGACCCGCGCCCGCGCCCCCCGGCCCCGGCCTCGGCTCCGGCCCGGCCCCGGCCCGGCCCGGCCGCAGTCCCGCTGGGCGCCGCAGGTAAGCGCCGGCCGCGCCCCTGCCCGAGCCCCGGCGCCCCGCGCCCACCGCGCAGCGCCGCGCCCGCCTGACCCCGCGCGCAGGTCGGGGGCCGCTTGCGCCCCGCGCCCCCCGCGCCCCGCGCCCGGCGCGCCCGGCCCCGCCGCGCCGGACCCCGCGGCCGCCGCGCTCCTGCTCCTCCTTCTCCAGAAAAAGTCGCCATTTTGGTTCAGTGCTCCGGCCCCCCCACCAGGCGCCCCGATCGGCCCTTGGCGGGGCCTTGGCGGCGCGCCCGGGCCGCAGGTGACAGGTGGGTGCGGGCCCGGTCCAGGTGCGCGTCCCCCGGCCGTCGCCCTCCGCGCCCGCGCCCGGCGGGGCTCCGGGGCGGGCTCAGCGGCCTGGGCCGCCAGGAGCGCGCGGCGCCCCCCTCCCCCGCCAGGCCCCTCTCTCCGCGCCACTGGCGGGGGCCCACCCGAGGGCACGGAAAGGGACAGCTCTTCCCCTCAGGGCGCGGGCACACGCCCTGGCAGAGCGCTCCGTCCACCCCCACCGCCTGCTCCCCGGCCAGCCCTGCTTGCATCCCGGCCTGCGGCAGAATTCCTCCACCCTGGCTGGAGCCCGGCGCCCTGGGCACCGGTTTGCCTGGGCTGGGCTCGGACCCATGTTGCCGCTCTCCTGGAAGTTGTGGAGGACTTCGGGAGAAGTTCGCTCCAGGCCCAGGGCGCGGGTATGGGGATCCCCTCGGCAGGGGTCAAGGACCCCCAGCTGTGATCTCAGCCCGCCCAGGTGACCTTTGCAGCACCCTACCTCCCCAGCCTCTGGGAACTGAAGGTCCCTTGCCGTATCGTGCATCCTTACCCCGCAGCCGTGAGGGGATTCAGGCCCCCCCCTTGCCCCAGTATGGGATGATGAAGATACCTGAGGGCCTTGGTTGACCCCCCCACCTCTCCGGTGCCTCCTCAAGCCAGTGTGGGTGCCCCCCGAATCATCAGGACCTGGGAGCAAGCTGGGACAGACGTGCTCCTCGGTGGTCAGCCCCAGAGACCAGGCCTGGTCAGCCGGAGGAGCCCCAGCGCCTGCTTTCTCTTGGGGTCCCGGGCACAAGTGGGTGGGCCGTCCCTGGGCCTCACTGGCCTGTCTCTGCAGAGATGACGGATGCTTTCTGTGCTGGCGGGGCCGCCGGCTCCCAGGGCTCAGCAAGAGTGGGCGAGATGGTGGCCGGAACGAGGTTCGACTCCCCTCACTGCACGAGCCGCCGAGGCTGGGTAGAGGGCTTGGGCCAGCTCACGCGCTGGCCCCGCATGGTCTGGACTGGACTGGACTGCCTCCCCGCCCCGTCCTGGTTTCTGGCTGGGGGCCCCAGCTCCTGAGTGCTGGGGTGGGGACAGTCTGGGACCCTGAAGTCTTGCCCTGGGCTGGCCCCAGCTCCGGCTGCAGGGAGTGTCCCCCAACGCCCGCTGCTGTGTGCTGCAGGGATGCCCATGGCCCGCGGCGGCAGACACTACCCAGTCAAGCCCCACTCTGCTTTGAGCCCGGAAGCGTGGCCAGTGACAGGACCGAAGGCAAGAAAAAGGGACGTCCAAAGCCGAGAACCAGTCGCTCAGGGATATCCCGGTGAGCCCCTGCAGGGAGGGGTGGGGTCAGGCATCGGAGATGAAGGCTGCCCAGCAGCAGCGTCAGAGCCCACGGGGCACACACCCCGGGTGCGGCACCCGCCTCAGCACAGCTTGCCTTGTTCCCAGCTCTCCCTGGTCAATCAGTGGAAAGATGAGTTCAAGGCGCACTCGAGGGTGAAGTGTCCAAACTCGGGGTGCTGGCTGGAGTTCCCCCAGCATCTACGGGCTCAAGTACCATTACCAGCGGTGCCAAGGGGTAAGGTGCCGTGTGGGCGCCCCCTCCCCTTGCCCTGTGGGCTGCGCATGCGTGGGGGAGGCCCAGCTGGCTTGCCCCACGCCTGCGTCTCTGTCCAGGGCGCCATCTCTGAGAGGCTGACCTTCCCCTGCCCCTTCTGTGAGGCCGCCTTCACCTCTAAGACCCAGCTGGAGAAGCACCGTATCTGGAACCATATGGACCGGCCCCTGCCAGCCCCCAAGCCCGGGCCTGTGGGCCGACCGGTCACCATCAGCCGGCCAGTTGGGGTCAGTAAGCCCATCGGAGTGAGCAAACCAGTGGCTCTAGGCAAACCTGTGGGGGTCAGCAAGCCCATTGGCATCAGCAGGCCCGTGACAGTCAGTCGGCCCATGCCGGTCAGCAAGTCTATGCCGGTCAGCAAGCCAGTGACGGTCACCAGACCGTGCCAGTCTCCAAGCCAGTACCAATGGCGAAGCTTGTGACAGTTACAAAACACGTGCCTATTACGAAGCCGGTGACGGTCAGCAGGCCCCTTGTGGTCAGTAAGCCAGTGACGGTCAGCAGGCCCCTTGCTGTGGGCAGGCACACCCCACCCTGCAAGATGGCGCTGCTGAGCAGGTCTGAGAACAAAGCCTCCCGGGCCGTGGGTAGACATGGCAGTAAGAAGAGGTACGAGCCTTCTGGGCAGGGTGGGCACTCCTGGCCGTGGCTCGGGCCGTCCTGCTCAGAGCAGGCCTCTCTGACCCCTGCAGGGCTGCAGAGAGCCTGGACGCCTGCCCCATCCCGCCCAAGCAAGCAAGGCCAGAGAACGGGGGCTACGGCCCGTCTACTGCCAGCCAGAGCTCGGCCCTCCTGCTGAGTATGGGTGCCAGCGGCGGCAGCCCTCTCTCCCTGGGCGCCAGGCCCTTCACGGGCAAAGAGGCCCCGCGCCCACAGGCCACGTTTCCCGGTGGAGGAAGGCGCAGAGCGCACAAAGCACAGTAGGATGAGAGCGGGGCGGGCGGGGCGGCCCTCACCTGAGGGGTGGTTATTTGACCAGAGTCTGTCCCCGTTTCTCCCGAGTCAGGAAGGAAACAGAAAACACCCAAGAAGTTTACGGGAGAGCAGCCGTCCATCTCTGGGACCTTCGGGCTCAAAGGTGAGCCTGCTGCCCGCTGGCCCTCATGGGGATGGGCGGGCAGAGTGCCCGAACCCCCTACCCACGCCCGCCCCACCCACGTGTGCATGCAGGCCTGGCTAAGGCAGAGGACAAGTCGCGGGCGCACAGAGCCAAGAAGCAAGAGGGCCCCGGGCCGAAGATGTGCGGAAGAAAGTGGCCCCTGCCGGCACCCTCAGCAAGGAGGCACCGGCCGCTGCGGCCCACCCTGCCCCAGGTGGGCGCAAGTGTGTAGTGGCCAGGTCTCCACTGCGGGGGCAGGAGCTGAGAGTGGACCCTGGGTTCTGTCTTGGTGTCCAGGCCCCCTCCAGCCCCTGAGGCCGTCCCTGCCCCACAGGTAGCCCTGAGGAGCTGTGGCTACAGGCCATCCATGAGCGGGGGGAGGCCGTGTGTCCCACCTGCAAGGTGGCCACCCGGAAGACTCTGGCTGGGCTGCAGAAGCACATGGACGTGTGTCAGAAGGTGAGCAGGTGCGCGGCGGGGAGGGACCGTGTCCTGCCCTGGCCGGCAGCCCCGGCCAGCGCCTGGTCTTGGGTCTTATGTAGCTGCAGGACGCACTCAAGTGCCAGCATTGCCGCAAGCAGTTCAAGTCCAAGGCGGGCCTCAACTACCACACCATGGCTGAGCACAGCGCCAAGGTACGGGGTGCCGAGGGCCGGGGTCACCGTGGCTGAGCACAGCGCCCAGGTACGGGTGCCGAGGGCGGGGTCACCGTGGCTGAGCACAGTGCCCAGGTACGGGGTGCCGAGGGCCAGGTCACTGCAGGTGTGACTGTTGTGCACTGACCCCAGCCAATCCCCTTGGTTACTTCCCAGCCTTCTGACCTCGAGGCTGCTGAGCTGAGTGAGCAGGAGGAGCGGGAGAGGCTGCGCAAAGTGCTGAAGCAGATGGGGCGGCTACGCTGCCCCCAGGAGGTCAGTGGGGAGGGGGCACAGACTCCGCGTCTCTTGGCCTGGACACTGGCCACTCACCCAGCCTGTGATCTCCAGGGCTGTGGGGCCGCCTTCTCCAGCCTCATGGGCTACCAGTACCACCAGCGGCGCTGTGGCAAGCCGCCCTGTGAGGTGGACAGCCCGTCCTTCCCCGCGCCCACTGCAGCAAGACGTACCGTTCCAAGGCCGGACATGACTACCACATGCGCTCAGAGCACGCTGCCCCGTGAGCACTGAGGGCCTGTAACTTCCCTTCCTGTGGGACTCCTGGTTCCCACGTTGTGGGTTGTGGGGGGGTCCAGGTTTTCAAAGGTGTGTTTAGCACTTGGATCATGGGTGTTTCTGGGGGTAGGATGGGGTGAGGTGAAGGTGGGTGAAGTGTTTATTGTGGGCTGTTGTTGAGTGTGGGTCCTGTGTGTGGGGGGGAGTATGTTGGGGGTGTTTCTGTGAGGCGCATGTGGGTGTATCCAGGGGTCGGTGTTTCGTGGGTGCGTGTGGGTGTATCCTGGGGTCGGTGTTTCCGTGGGAGCGTGTGGGTGTATCCAGGGTCGGTGTTTCTGTGAGAGTGTGTGGGTGTATCCAGGGAGTCGGTGTTTCGTTGTTTCGGTGGGAGCATGAGGGTGTATCCTGGGGTCGTGTTTCCGTGGGTGCGTGTGGGTGTATCCAGGGGTCGGTGTTTTGGTGGGCGCGTGTGGGTGTATCCAGGGGTCGTTTCCATGGGCGCGTGGGTGTATCCAGGGGTCGGGGTTTCCGTGGGAGCGTGAGGGTGTATCCAGGGGTCGGTGTTTCCGTGGGCGCGTGTGGGTGTATCCAGGGGTCGGTGTTTCCGTGGGAGCGTGTGGGTGTATCCTGAGGTCGGTGTTTCCTGAGGTCGGTGTTTCCGTGGGCGTGTGGGTGTATCCAGGGGTCGGTGTTTCCGTGGGAGCGTGGGTGTATCCAGGGGTCGGTGTTTCCGTGGGAGCGTGTGGGTGTATCCTGAGGTCGGTGTTTCCTGAGGTCGGTGTTTCCGTGGGCGCGTGTGGGTGTATCCAGAGGTTGGTGTTTCCGTGGCGCATGTGGGTGTATCCAGGGGTCGGTGTTTCCGTGGCGCATGTGGGTGTATCCTGGGGTCGGTGTTTCCGTGGGCGCGTGTGGGTGTATCCTGGGGTCGGTGTTTCCGTGGCGCGTGGGTGTATCCAGGGGTCGGTGTTTCGGTGGGCGCGTGTGGGTGTATCCAGGGGTCGGTGTTTCCGTGGGAGCGTGTGGGTGTATCCAGGGGTCGGTGTTTCGGTGGGCGCGTGTGGGTGTATCCAGGGGTCGGTGTTTCCGTGGGAGCGTGTGGGTGTATCCAGGGGTCGGTGTTTCCGTGGGAGCGTGTGGGTGTATCCAGGGGGTCGGTGTTTCGGTGGGTGCGTGTGGGTGTATCCAGGGGTCGGTGTTTTGGTGGGCGCGTGTGGGTGTATCCTGGGGTCGGTGTTTCGGTGGGAGCGTGAGGGTGTATCCAGGGGTCGGTGTTTCCGTGGGAGCGTGATGGTGTATCCTGGGGTCGGTGTTTCGTGGGCGCGTGTGGGTGTATCCTGGGGTCGGTGTTTCCGTGGCGCGTGTGGGTGTATCCAGGGGTCGGTGTTTCCGTGGGGCGTGTGGGTGTATCCAGGGGTCGGTGTTTCGGTGGGAGCGTGAGGGTGTATCCAGGGGTCAGTGTTTTGGTGGGCACGTGTGGGTGTATCCAGGGGTCGGTGTTTCTGTGGGCGCGTGTGGGTGTATCCTGGGGTCGGTGTTTCGGTGGGAGCGTGTGAGTGTATCCAGAGGTCGGTGTTTTGGTGGGAGCGTGAGGGTGTATCCAGGGATCGGTGTTTTGGTGGCGGCGTGTGGGTGTATCCAGGGGTCGGTGTTTCGTGGGAGCGTGAGGGTGTATCCTGGGGTCGGTGTTTCCGTGGGCACGTGTGGGTGTATCCTGGGGTCGGTGTTTCTGTGGGCGCGTGGGTGTATCCAGGGGTTGGTGTTTCGGTGGGAGCGTGAGGGTGTATCCAGGGGTCGGTGTTTCGGTGGGCGCGTGAGGGTGTATCCAGGGGTCGGTATTTCCGTGGGAGCGTGAGGGTGTATCCAGGGGTCGGTGTTTCCGTGGGAGCGTGAGGGTGTATCCAGGGGTCGGTGTTTCCGTGGGCGTAGGGTGTATCCAGGGTCGGTGTTTCCGTGGGCGTGTGGGTGTATCCAGGGGTCGGTGTTTTGGTGGGCGCGTGTGGGGGTGTATCCAGGGGTCGGTGTTTCCGTGGGAGCGTGTGGGTGTACCCAGGGGTCGGTGTTTCGTGGGCGCGTGTGGGTGTATCCAGGGGTCGGTGTTTCCGTGGGAGCATGTGGGTGTATCCAGGGGTCGGTGTTTCCGTGGGGCGTGTGGGTGTATCCAGGGTCGGTGTTTCGGTGGGTGCGTGTGGGTGTATCCAGGGGTCGGTGTTTCGGTGGGCGCGTGTGGGTGTATCCTGGGGTCGGTGTTTCCGGTGGGAGCGTGAGGGTGTATCCAGGGGTCGGTGTTTCCGTGGGAGCGTGAGGGTGTATCCTGGGGTCGTGTTTCGGTGGCGCGTGTGGGTGTATCCTGGGGTCGGTGTTTCCGTGGCGCGTGTGGGTGTATCCAGGGGTCGGTGTTTCCGTGGGAGCGTGTGGGTGTATCCAGGGGTCGGTGTTTCGGTGGGGCGTGAGGGTGTATCCAGGGGTCAGTGTTTTGGTGGGCACGTGTGGGTGTATCCAGGGGTCGGTGTTTGGTGGGAGCGTGAGGGTGTATCCAGGGATCGGTGTTTTGGTGGGCGCGTGTGGGTGTATCCAGGGGTCGGTGTTTCGGTGGGAGCGTGAGGGTGTATCCTGGGGTCGGTGTTTCCGTGGGCGTGTGGGTGTATCCTGGGGTCGGTGTTTCTGTGGGCGTGGTGGGTGTATCCAGGGGTTGGTGTTTCGGTGGGAGCGTGAGGGTGTATCCAGGGGTCGGTGTTTTGGTGGGCGCGTGAGGGTGTATCCAGGGGTCGGTGTTTCTGTGGGCGCGTAGGGTGTATCCAGGGGTCGGTGTTTCCGTGGAGTGCGTATGGGTGTATCCAGGGGTCGGTGTTTCCGTGGGCGCGTGTGGGTGTATCCTGGGGTCGGTGTTTCCGTGGGCGCGTGTGGGTGCTCCTGGCTCCTACACGGAGCCTCAGGTCTGGGCCTGGCTGGGTGCGTGTGTTGGGGGAGTGGGTTAACCCCCCAAGCTCCCTGTCTCCTGTTTCTTATTCTTATTTTCTCTGCAGCCCCCGAAGAGGCAGAGGATAAACCCCCGAGGGTGACGACCTGTTGGGTGTTGAGCGGACCCCGAGTGGCGGATCCGCCGCACCTCGGCCCAGGTGGCCGTGTTCCACCTGCAGGAGATCGCGGAGGACGAGCTGGCTCGCGACTGGACCAAGCGGCGAATGAAGGATGACCTGGTCCCTGAGACCGCCAGGGTGAGCCGCCCACTCACACGGGCTGCCCGGTCTCATGCGGGCTCAGCCTGTGGCCCTGCCTGTCTGGAGAGAGAGGGTCAGCGGGAGTGTGGGGAGGGTCGGCCGCCACTTCAGCCCTGTGCTCACCGGGTCCCGCCTGCCTTCCCAGCTGAACTACACCCGGCCGGGCTCCCCACGCTCAGCCCCCAGCTGCTGGAGGCCTGGAAAAGCCAAGTCAAGGACCGAGGCCACGTGAATTGCCCCAATGATGTGAGCGGTTGGCGGGTGGCGCAGACCCAGACCAGCCCCAGCCCTAGTCCCAGCCCTGTCCCAGGTTCCTCCTGCGATGGCCTTAAGCAGAGAGACTCAGCCCTAGTTCCTGGGTGGCCCGCCCCTGCCCACCCAAGAGGCTCTGTCCAGTTCTTGGGCGGGGTGGCGCGCCTTGGTGGGGCTCCTCAGGGGACCCACGGCTCCCTCCCGCCCCAGTGCTGCGAAGCCATCTACTCCAGCGTGTCGGACTCAAGGCCCATCTCGCCAGCTGCAGCAAGGTCAGTGTCCAGGCCCCACCGCACCCAGACCTCGCGTGGCCACGTGTCCTGTCCCATCTGCAGGCTCCCTGAGCCCAGCCATGGCCCTTCGCTGCCCTCCCTGACTGCGCCAGCACTGGCCCGTCCGAGTTGCTCTGTGGGCATGCCATCTAAGTGGCATCACACTGCCCTAGGCCCCTTGCCCCCATGGGAGAGACCTGGTGGCCCGTCACAGTGGCCTTGGGACCCTGGCGGATAAGCATGTGGGTGGAGGCTGGCGGGAGGGCTGCGGGACTGATGGAGGGGGGTGTCCTGCAGGGAGACCACCTGGTGGGAAGTACTGTTGCCTGCTGTGCCCCAAGGAGTTCAGCTCCGAGAGCGGCGTCAAGTACCACATTCTCAAGACACACGCCGAGGTGGGTAGGAGCAGTCCGGGAAATGGGCCGTTTCTCCTTCAGCATTCTCCAGCACTGGGGGCTTGCTGAGAGCCCCGCCCCAGCCCCGCCCATCAGCTCCAGCCCCGCCCCACCCTGCCCAGGCCCCGCCCTCAGCCCTGACATCAGCCCCGCCCCAGCCCCCTCCCATCACCCCAGCTCCCAGCCCCTCCCATCACCCTAGCTCCCAGCCCAGGCATCAGCCCCGCCCCATCCTGCCCCCCGGCCCCGCCCTCAGCCCAGGCATCAGCCCCGCCCCATCCTGTCCCAGCCCCGCCCCAGCCCAGGCATCAGCCCCTCCCTCAGCCCTGACCCCAGCCCCGCCCATCCGCCCCAGCCCAGGCATCAGCCCCTCCTCAGCCCTGACCCCAGCCCGCCCATCCGCCCCCAGCCCAGGTATCAACCCCACCCCATCCTGTCCCCGGCCCCGCCCCCAGCCCAGGCATCAACCCCGCCCCATCCTGTCCCAGCCCCGCCCCCAGCCCAGGCATCAGCCCCTTCCTCAGCCCTGACCCCAGCCCCGCCCATCCGTCCCCAGCCCAGGCATCAACCCCACCCCATCCTGTCCCAGCTTCGCTCTCAGCCCAGGCATCAGCCCCGCACTCAGCCCCGCCCCAGCCCCTCCCATCCGCCCCCAGCCTGTCCCCCGGCCCCGCCCCAGCCCAGGCATCAGCCCCGCCCCTCAGCCCTGACATCAGCCCCGCCCCAGCCCCTCCCATCGCCCCAGCTCCCAGCCCAGGCATCAACCCCGCCCCATCCTGTCCCAGCTCCGCCCCGCCCTCGGCCCTGACATCAGCCCCTCCCTCAGCCCCTCCCATCCGCCCCCAGCCTGTCCCCGGCTCCGCCCCAGCCCAGGCGTCAGCCCCGCCCTCAGCCCTGACATCAGCCCCGCCCTAGCCCCGCCCATCACCCAGCTCCCAGCCCAGGCATCAGCCCCCGCCCCATCCTGTCCCAGCCCCGCCCCGCCCTCGGCCCTGACATCAGCCCCGCCCCAGCCCCTGCCCATCCGCCCCAGCCCCGCCCATCCGCCCCAGCCCCACATCCTCAGCCCTGCGGCCCTTGCTGCCCTCTGCCCGCAGAACTGGTTCCGCACCTCCGCAGACCCACTGCCCAAAGCCCGAAGCCAGGAGGCGCCGCGCCGGGAACGAGCAGGGAAGCCCGGCAGGTGGGAGGAAGCGTGGCCGCAAGCCCAAGGAGCGGCCATCCGAGGAGACCCCCCCAAGACGCCCCTCCGCAGGATGACTGGTCCCTGGGAGGCAGAGACAAGGGGGCTCGGGGCTCCAGTGGCCGCAGAGTGGGGGCCAGCAAGGCACCCGAGTGAGAGCAGGCAGGTGGGCCACGCCAGGAGGGCGGCCAGGACCTCTGCGCCGTGGCTCTCTCCCCCTGTCCGTCTTCAGCGGTGTCTGCGAGGACGGTCCCTCCTCCAGCACCGACCACCGCGGGCAGGCAGTGGCCACACGTCTGGGGCTCCCAGCCTGTCCACACCTCTGCACCATCCACTCCTCAGGCCCTGCTGGGTCCCAACGCTGGCCCCAGGTTCAGGGTTCTTGGCGACTGGTGGTCCTGAGCTGAAGGCCCCGCAGCACCAGTGTGTGCGGCTGGACCCAGCTACCTCCCGAGACCCCGAGTGCCCGCCGGCCGCCCGTCCCGCCTCCGGCCCCTCTGCTTCTGATCTCTACCTCTCCCGGGCCCTTCCTCCCTTCCTCCCTCCACCCCACACCCCTGCTGGGCACAGCCCTCCCCTTGCCTCCAGACTGTCACGTCCTGGGCACAGCCGAGTGCAGTGCAGGGCCTCCCACCGCAACCAGCAGTGGGTGGGTGAGGGGGGGCAGGAGCAGGCAGGGTACAGCTCCCAGCCCTGGCCTGTGGAGGCCACGCTGCTGACCCTGCTGGCTGGCCGGAAAGGAAGAGCCTGCCTGGGAAAGGCTGGTGGTCTCTGCTGTGTGCACTGGAGGCGCCTAGCCTGGGCCACAGCAGGTGGTGATCCCGTGGGCGCCTGGAGGGGAAAGGGTGGACCGGAGGGTTGGGCCCACGGCCCGGACGCTGTGAAGTTTGGTATTTCTTGTGTGTGTCCTGGGTGTAGTAGGTGCCAGTCTTGTTGCTGTGACGAGTAACCTTTTTTTTTAATTGTTTTTTATACAAAAACACAAGAATTTGACATTTTGGTGCTAAGGGTTTCCTGGTACCGATGGTGGGTTTGGGCTGGGACCCCCCTTGCTCAGGGGAGGCACCCCTCCAGGCACTACCTGGGCGGGTCAGCTCTGGCCTGGTGTCCCGGGAGCCGTGTGGAGCCTGCTCCAACATTCCTTGACTTGAACAGGGGGCAGAGAGGGGAGAGGTGTGGCCTGAGCCAGAGGTCAAAGGTCAGCACGGGCACGGGGCTCGGCCGGGGGTGCAGGGCCAGGCGTGGCCCTGCCCCCCACTGTTGAGCGAGGTGGACCTCAGCATCTCCGCTAGGGGTGGCCACACTCTCCAGCCTCTCAGGTACTTGGCCCTTGGGGAGCAGGGGGCTGGTTTTGGCTGGGGGGGTGCCGTTCCGGGCCATCCCTAGTCCACAGGGCGACCGCAGTGCGGGCAGGGCCGGCCGGGTAGCGGGCGATTAGCACTTTAACCTGCGCTACCTGCGCAGAGGGCGCTGAGTCAGACCCGTCTTCTGTGACTCCTACACAGCCTCCCAGTGGCCCTGGCCGACTCCCTCGTGAGAGGAGCCAGGGCGCAGAGCGGGACGTCCTGGGCTCTGCCCAGCGCAGCGCGTCGTTAAGATCTACCTCTGACCTAGCAGCGCCCAGACCTGAGAACAGGCAGCCCCGCCAGGGGGCATCAGAGCGTCCCGTGTGTCCAGCCGCCCTGCCTCTGCTTCAGGAGAGAAAGGAGGGGCGTGGAGGCCGGGCAGGGCCCCGCGGACCATGTCCACTCTGGGTTTCTTCCGTTTGGGTTAGCCAGTTCTGAGTACATAAGTGCATTTTGAAAGAGAGGTTCCAGCTGCCACTTGTAACCATATATACATATATATTCTATCTACAAAGTGTTTATTTGCAAGATGTTTTGACGGTAAGCTCGGGCCCTGCCCGCCCTGTGACCGCCTGTCCCCGGTCCTCGCCCACCTCTGCCCTCGTGGCTTGGGGACGGGCCACCAACTGTATGTATTAAAAACGACTGTATCCAATAAATGTTTATGGATTTTCCCGAGGCTCTCGCAGCCTGTTTTTGGGCCGGCGGGCAGCGGGGCCGAGGGGCAGCGGGGCCGGCGGGCATCGGGGCCGAGGGGCAGCGGGCCGGCGGGCAGCGGGGCCGAGGGGGCAGCGGGGCCGGCGGGCATCGGGGCCGGGGGGGCAGCGGGCCGGCGGGCAGCGGGGCCGAGGGGGCAGCGGGGCCGAGGGGCAGCGGGCCGGCGGGCAGCGGGGCCGAGGGGCAGCGGGGCCGAGGGGCAGCGGGCCGGCGGGGCAGCGGGGCCGAGGGGCAGCGGGGCCGAGGGGCAGCGGGGCCGGGGGCAGCGGGCCGGCGGGCAGCCGCCGGCGGGCAGCGGGGCCGGGGCAGCGGGCCGAGGGGCAGCGGGCCGGCGGGGGCCGGGGGCAGCGGGGCCGAGGGGCAGCGGGGCCGAGGGGCAGCGGGGCCGAGGGGCAGCGGGCCGGCGGGCAGCGGGCCGGGGGCAGCGGGGCCGGGGGCGCGCCGAGGGGCAGCGGGCCGGGGGCAGCGGGGCCGGGGCAGCGGGCGGCGGGCAGCGGGGCCGGGGGCAGCGGGGCCGGGGCGGCGGGCGCGGCCGGCGGGCGCGGGGCCGGGGGCGGGCCGAGGGGCAGCGGGCCGGCGGGCAGCGGGGCCGAGGGGCAGCGGGGCCGAGGGGCAGCGGGGCCGAGGGGCAGCGGGCCGGCGGGCAGCGGGCCGGCGGGCAGCGGGCCGGGCTCCGCCTGCGGCCTCGCGG
The DNA here is from genome assembly GCA_021461705.1 of Cryptotis parvus. NCBI lineage: Eukaryota > Metazoa > Chordata > Mammalia > Eulipotyphla > Soricidae > Cryptotis > Cryptotis parvus. Next base: position 6,882 of record JAJIBD010014677.1, on the reverse strand, counting down.
GACTTGTAGTCCGGCGGGGACACGCGCGGGGCGCGGACTACAACTCCCGGCGGCCACTGCGGCGCGGCCCGACCCGACGCGGCCCCGGAGGGCTCCGAGTCCATGGCGGCGCCCCCGGCCCCGCGGACGCCCCCGTTCGCCGCCGCCGTCCCCCGCGGCCGGGGACGGGCCCGACCGGCCCCGCGAGGAGGCGAGAGCGCGGGCGAGGACCGGTAGGCGCGGGCGGGGGGCGCGGGGACCCCGGCCCGGCTCGGGGCGCGGGGCTCGGCGGGGGCGCCCGCGGAAGGGGGGGGGCCGGCGGAAGTGGGCGGGGCGGCTCCTGGGCTGACTCTGCCGCCCCGCCCCTCGCTCTTCCCCTTGCTCCTCCCTCTTGCTCCTCCTCGCTCTTCCTTCCTCTTCCTCACTCCCTCCCCCTTCGCCCTTTCCCGTGCTCCTCCCTCTTCCTCGTCCTCCCCATCCTCCCTCGCTCCTCGCCCCCTCGCTCTTCCTTCCTCTTCCTCTTCCTCTCTCCTCCCCTTCGCCCTTTCCCCTGCTCCTCCCTCTTCCTCTGATCCTCCCCCTCCTCCCTCACTGTTCCCCCTTGCTCCCTCCCTCTTCCTCTTCCTTGCTCCTCCCCCTTGCTCCTCCCCCCCCTCACTCCTTCCCCCTCGCTCTTCCCCAGCTCCTCCCATAGCTCCTCCCCCTTGCTCCCTCCCCCCTCACCTCTCCCCCCTTGCTCCTCCTGCTCGTCCTTCCTCTTCCCTGCTCCTCCCCTCCCTCCCCTCGCTCCTCCCCCTTGCTCTTCCTCCCTCTTCCTTCCTCCTCCCCCTCCTCCCTCACTCCTCCCCCTTGCTCCTTGCCCCTCCCTCTTCCCCCACTCTTCCCCCTTGCTCCTCCCCCGCCTCCTCCCTCGCCCCTCCTTGCTCTTCCCCCTAGCTCCTCCCCCAGCTCCTTGCCCCTCCTCACTCCTCCTTGCTCCTCCCCCCTCACTTCTCCCCCCTTGCTCCTCCTTCTTCTCCCTCACTCCTCCCCCTCTTCCCCCCTCGCTCCTCCCGGCTCTCTTCTCCCTCCCTCCTCCCCACCCACTCCTCCCCTCCCCCTCTCTCCCGTCAGCACACACCCAGGTGTCCCTACTAATGTGGGGTTTTACACTCTGGCCCTCGAGGACCTGCTGCTGTCCTTTAGGGAAACTGAGGCACACCTGGGGAGGTTGGGGCCTCACTGCCTAGCATGGGAAGAAACTGGAAGGTGCCTGCCCTAGCTTGGGTGCCCTGCGGGCAGAAGCCCATTGCGCCAGGCTGGTGGGCCCAGGGGGCCTCCATGCAGGGTGACCCCCCCCCCCCCGGCATCACCGGGCCTGACTCTGTGCCTGATGCTGGCTGGGGAGGGACTGTGACCCCCTGGGGGCCGCTGGGGCGGCCGAGGCTATTCTGGGGAGCTGGGTAGGGTTTCAGGTTTGTTTTGCCTGTGGGAGGCACCTTGGGAGCTGGGTGTGGCCCACTCGGGACTGACCTTCAGCTGCTCCAGCCACAGCTCTCGCGGTCCCGGCCATCAGACTTGTGCTGGTCCTCGTCCCTGCGGCGGGCGCTGAGGGCTGTTCCCTCCGGCAGGGCCAGAGCGCTTAATACTGGCTCCCTGCGGGCCCCTGATCCTCTTAGCCCCTGACTCACCTTGGCAGACGGCCCCGCACCTGCCGCACCAGCCCGGGAGCCAGCACAGGTGGTCTGGAGGCGGTGTGGTGATGCCCGCCCGAACACTCCTGGGACCCCCTAGGCGCCCGCACCCCTGCCCCTCGCCATGAGCAGCCCCCCGGCTTACCCTGGTATCAGGATCTCGGGGTGCTGGGCCCTTGGAGCAGAAGGCAGGTGAGTGTCAGGCCCCAGGCCTCCCCCAGAGTGACGGACTGGGGCGGGCTGGTGGGTGGCGTCTGGCTGACCCTCAGGCTGACCTGGAGTCTTGCACCTGCCCAGGCCACAGCCCTGTGGGATCCCTGTGGAGCCACGAAAGCTCCTCCCCAGGCATGATGCCACCCTGGGGTGCACCGAAGAGGGTGGTGGGTCTCACCTGTGCCTGTCGCAGAGTGCCCCAAGTCACGCCCAGGCAGCATGTGACGTGCGCGCCTGCCCAGGAAGCGGAGGCGCTGCCCACCCCGGGCACCTCCAGTGCGGGCTACCTGGCGGTACACCTTGTGTCTGAGAGGGGCGTGGCATCCTCTGAGGCCCTACGCCGGCTCAGCCTGCAGCAGACTCCGCACCTGCTCTGCCCTGTCACTGGCCTCCAGAGCCGCGGCACAGGTTACCCCACGGGCTCCGTCCTGGCGGAAGCAGCCAACTGCTGGCCCAGGGGGAGGCCACCACACACCTCAGCTGCCGTCTGTGGCTTTCTGCTGCCTAGATGCCTGCTAGCCGCCACCCCCGGGCCCTGGAGACTGCTGGAGGGACCTTGTTCAGACACACACACACACACACACACACACACACCTGTACACACTCCTGTGTACCTGTACACACAATCCTCTACACATGCTATACCCACCCTGGACACACACACCCTGTGCACATGCACACCTGTATACATACCCTATAAATGCCTGTGTGCATAAACCCTGTACAGACACTGTGTGCACACCCTGTGCACACAACCCGTGCATATTCACCCCCTGCCTGTACACACTGTGCACACCATGTACACCTCTGACACACCCATGCACACACACTGTGCACACCCATGTACACCTCTGCACACATCCATGCACACCTGCACTCCCATGTAGGTGCAGCTACCTTCGTGTACCGTACAGGTGTAGACGTGCTCACCCCAGTGTACACCCATGCACCCCGGATAGACATGCTCACCTTGTACCCCATACTGTTGGTGTCCATGGGTGTGCTCATCCTGTGGACACCTGCACACTCGTGTAGATATGCTCACCACCGTGTACACATACCCCAGGGAGATATGCTCACACCTGTGTACACTCAGACTCATGTAGATATGTTCACACTCATATACACCCTCACACCCGTGTAGATATGCTCACACCCATGTACACCCAGGTAGATATGCTCACACCTGTGTACACTCACACCTGTGTAGAACATGCTCACACCCATGTACACTGGTATACTCTGTAGATATGCTCATACTTGTGTGCGCTCACACCCGTGTAGATATGCTCACACCCATGTGCACCCATATACCCAGGTAGATATGCTCACACCTGTGTACACTCACACCTGTGTAGATATGCTCACACCCATGTACACCGGTATACTCTGTAGATATGCTCATACTTGTGTATGCTCACACCCGTGTAGATATGCTCACACCCATGTGCACCCATATACCCCAGGTAGATATGCTCACACCTGTGTACGCTCAGACTCATGTAGATATGCTCACACTCATATACACCCTCACACCTGTGTAGATATGCTCACACCCATGTGCACCCATATACCCAGGTAGATATGCTCACACCTGTGTACACTCACACCTGTGTAGATATGCTCACACCCATGTACACCGGTATACTCTGTAGATATGCTCATACCTGTGTACGCTCACACCCGTGTAGATATGCTCACACCCATGTGCACCATATACCCCAGGTAGATATGCTCACCACCGTGTACACATACCCCAGGGAGATATGCTCATACCTGTATACTCGCACACCCATGTAAATATGCTCACACCCATGTATACTCACATACCCCAGGTAGATATGCTCACACCTGTGTACACCCATATACCCCAGGTAGATATGCTCACACCTGTGTACACCTATATACCCCAAGTAGATATGTTCACATCTGTATACGCTCAGACTCATGTAGATATGCTCACACTCATATACACCCTCACACCCGCTGTAGATATGCTCACACCCATGTACACCCATATACCCAGGTAGATATGCTCCACACCTGTGTACACTCACACCTGTGTAGATACGCTCGCACCCATGTAGACCTGTATACCCCATGTAGAGATGCTCACCCACGATGTTCCCTGCACACCCATGTACACCCTCACACCCGGTAACTTATGCACATGCCTGTGTACACCCACACTGCCTGCACACCTGTCTTGCCTCAGTGCTGAAGCAGCATCTCACACCCGTGCTGGTCTCCTTACCAGTCTCTGCTGGTGGTGGGAGTGACCACATGGGTACTCCTGTCCACCCCCAGTAGCTACACAGGTCGTGCACCTGGAGCTGCCTGGAGATCCTGCAACCCTAGTGCCCCCACCCCGGATGCTCCTGGTCCCCTGCCCGCTGCTCAGCTCTCCCTTCATGGCGTGGGAGCAGGGGCCTGATCTTTGGTGTCCCTCTCCCGGATGACCCTGCTGCCCAGGGCTGCTGGGTCTCTCCAGGGGCAGGGGCGCAGTGGCCCTGGACAGAGGTACACAAACCCCTCTGCCCACAGCAGCAATGCCGAGTCCCTGGACAGGCTTCTGCCGCCCGTGGGCACAGGCCGCTCGCCACGGAAGCGGACCACCAGCCAGTGCAAGTCGGGCCCCGCTGCTGCGCAACGCGAAACGCACTACATCTACACGGGGGGCCGGCGCCTGGCCTGGTGACCAACGAAAGCACACAGTCCAAGGAGGCCTTCGTCATCGGTGAGGCCTTGTCCGAGAGAGGAGCTAGACGTCCGCCCGGGCTTGGCTGTGCCGCTTCCACCATGACGCCTCGCACAGGTCTGGGGGGTGGCAGTGCATCCGGGAAGACCACGGTGGCCAGGATGATCATCGGGGCCCTAGATGTGCCCTGGGTGGTGCTGCTGTCCATGGACTCCTTCTACAAGGTGAGGCCCTGCCGCCTCCAGCCGGCACTGTGCCGCCGGCAGGCGCTCATGACCGTCCTTGCCAGGTGCTGACCAAGCAGCAGCAGGACCAGGCTGCCCAGAACAACTTCAACTTCGACCACCCGGGCGCCTTTGACTTCGACCTCATAGTGTCCACACTCAAGAAGCTGAAGCAGGGCAAGAGCGTCCAGGTGCCCATCTATGACTTCACCAGCCACAGCCGCAAGAAGGACTGGGTAGGCTGCGGTGGGCAGGACAGGGCAGGCTGGCAGGCCGGTGCTGCCCACAGAGTGGCCAGAGACTCTTGCAGCTGCCCCCTCTCTTTCAGAAAACACTCTACGGTGCAAACGTCATCATCTTTGAGGGCATCATGGCCTTTGCCGACAAGACACTGCTGGAGGTGTGTGAGGCCCCACACCGCCGACACACCTTATGCCCGAGTGCAGCCGTCCTGGCCGTGAGGGGCTTCGCATGGGCTCGCTCAGGAGGGAGCTGCCCTCCTGTGCACCACATACCAAGCCTAGGAAACTGGGCTGCAGCCTGGTCTTCACACGCTGAGGCCCCACGTGGAAGACAGTGGTCGGGCCCCGCCCCCACCCCCTGGAAGGCCACCCGCCCTGTGCCACGTGGGGCTGGGCTAGGTTGTGGGCAGGGCCTCCGTGTGCAAGAGGGGAGGGAACTGCTGATGCTGCCCCAGGACAGCTTCTGACCCTCGAGGCAGCAAGAGCACATCCCTCCTGTGCTGTGGCCCAGGGCCCTGCCCACCCCTGCATGCACACGACTCACCCCGTACCCGCCACCCACACCTGTGCCCACTACTCACCTGTACCTACACTCACGTGTACTCACCACGCACACCTGGACCCGCCACTCATGTCTGCCCGCCCCATGCCTGTACCCGCCACCCACACCTGCTCCCCACCCACACACGCCTCCCGGCAGCGTGAAAGGCGCCTGTGTCCCCTCTGCGCTGGTCAGTGCAGGCCCTGCTGCTGAGGAGCTGCGGGCGCTCCAGGCGCCTGTTGCTCTACAGAGCCTCTGGCCTCTCGGACTCTTGCTCTTCCGCCCAGCTCTTGGACATGAAGATCTTTGTGGACACGGACTCTGACATCCGCCTGGTGCGGGGGCTGCGCCGGGACATCAGCGAGCGTGGCCGGACATCGAGGGCGCCATCAAGCAGTACAACAAGTTCGTCAAGCCCGCCGACCAGTACATCCAGCCCACCATGCGGCGTGGCTGACATTGTCGTGCCTCGGGGTGAGGCTGCCCGCCTGCTCCCCTGCCCGCTGCCCCACGGGAGGGCTGGGCATGAGCACCCGTCACCACATGTCCTGCCCAGGGAGCGGGAACACAGTGGCCATCGACCTGATTGTCCAGCACGTACACAGCCAGCTGGAGGAGGTGAGCCCGGCATGCCCCAGCCCCCCAGATGTCCCTGTGGCCACCAGGCGTGCCGGCCCACACAGCCTGAGCAGTGGCTGCCCTGGGCAGGCCCAGGGGTTGGTCCACATGTCCAGGTGCCCAGGGAGCCACTGTCTGTGGGGCGGAGCCCTTCCAGGTGGGGGCCTGCTACCCGGTGGCTGTGTGGTGACTGACGTCCCCGCCCGGTCCTTGTGTTTCCCTGTATTGCTGCCACAGCGTGAACTCAGCGTCAGGTAAGCTCTCCCACACCTGTCTCGCCACCTGTCCCCACACCTGGCAGCCGGCACTGGGGGACTTAGCTCCAGCCCCGCCCCAGCAAGGAGTGGGGACGGGCAGGTGCCTGAGAGCTTGGGGTCCTGTCCTGCAGGGGCGGAGCGCTGGTCTGCACGGCACCGTGAGGTCAGGCTCTGCCCTTAGCCAGGCTCGGCGGGAGGCCCCCGCTTGGGAAGCCCGGGCTGCCGCCTCGGCTCGCAGGCTCACCTGCCCGCGGCCTGGCTCTGAGGAGGAGCAGGCGGCCCAGGCTCAGCGCAGCACAGGAAGTGGTCAGGGTGGGCGGGATGCTCTCCCCTCTAGCTGGCCTCGCCCAGACCCCAGTGGCCCAGGAATGGCCGGCCTCCCTGCTGAGCTCTCCTTCTCTTCTTTTCCTCTTCCTGTCCCTTGGCGCCTGCCCTCC
>JAJIBD010014676.1:0-25108 GCA_021461705.1 Cryptotis parvus | reverse complement strand
CATTGGGCATATTCGAGATGGAGATGGGGCCTCCCTTCCCCCTCTCTGACTCATCCAGGAGGTCAAGTGGCCCTGCCCACGAACTGCCTCTGAGCGATCAAGCAGAGACTCAGACTGGGGGAGAGCTGCCAGTCGGCTCTTCCCAAGTCGCCCGGCCAGAAGGCCACACAGTACATCAAATTAGTGGAACCAATCATGTCCTAGCATATACTACAATACACAATGTGTAAGAAAGGGAAGCCAGGAGAGAGAGAAATGAGAGAGAGAAAGAGAGAAAGGAGATAAGGCACCTGCCATGGAGGCAGGCTGGGGAAGGGGCAGGGAGGTGGGGACTTTGGTGGTGGGTAATGGGCACTGGTGAAGGGATGGGTGTTGGAATACTGTAGAACCAGAACTCAAACATGAACAGTTTGTAATTGTGTATCTAACGGTGGTATAATAAAAAGATACATAGCAAGGTAGCAACAAAAGGAACAAAGGCAACACAAAGGGAGAAGGATCCACATAACTGTGTAAATAGGAATTGAAAAGAGGGACATTGGAGTCCTTGTTGGTGGGAGAGAGGTAAGGGGTGTGGTCTTGGAATTGTGTTCATGGGAAACCTTCATTAACAGTATTGTACATCACAAAACCTCAATAAATAAAGAGTTATAAAAATAGATTCTCTGGGGCTGGAGTGATAGTATAGTAGGTACTATCTCTGCCTTGCAAGCAGAAGACCCAGGTTCAATCCCCATTATCCCATATGCATTGTTAGGTGTAATTCCTGAGTGCAGAGCCAGGAATACACCCTGAGCATCGGTGTGGCACACAAAAAGGTGCAAAAATTAAATAAACAAATCCTTTAACACCAAATTTTAAAAAATGCATTTGTATGTAGAAACAAAGAAGGGAAAACAAAGTGATAAAGTTCTGAAGCTGGGAAGTTAATAGAGTTTTTCATGGTAATTCTGAAGCAAGTTCAAGAGAACAATATCTCATTGATACTTTTCAAAAAGTGTGCATGAATGTTCCCAAATTAGTACATTTAAAATATTAGTTCAGAGATAGGTGCCCCAAGCACTGCAAGGTGTAGCCTCAAGCCAAATATATATACTATCTTCTTATATATGTATCACTTGTATCACTTGTCTTCCCGTTGTTCATTGATTTGCTCGAGCAGACACCAGTAACATCTCCATATGTCCAGTCGTGGGCTAGTGTAGCCCAAGGGCATCTGCTCGCTCCAGGAACTCGAAGAGCCTCAGACCATTCCTTCGGTCATGGGAATGAGGTCTCTAATTGTTACTGGTTTGAGGGCATATCAAATATGACACAGATAGCTTGCCAGGCTCTGCCCTGCTGGTGGTGTACCTTATATATGTAATATATATATATATATAATATATATATTCATACCTATATATGAATTTTGTTAGTGGTAATTGTGTTAAATATAAGGAACAAAGGTTAAGTTTTAGAAATAATGATATTTCAATAAATGCAGTTAAAATGAGATTAATGGATTGGCAAGACTGTACAGGATCTAGGTATTTGTCTTGTGTGCCGCTGATCCAGGTTTGATCCCCTACATATGGTTTCCTGAGCACCATCAGGAACAATTTCTGAGCACAGAGCAAATAGTAAGAACTGAGCACTATTGAATATAGCCCCTAACAGTCCCCAAACCCCCTTGCAAGAAACAATTGGCTTCATCCATGGAAGCAGCTAGAGCAAAAAACAATTGGAAGCAGACACTAATCAGCATTGTTAATAAAGTATATTACATGACCACTTTTGTTGACCATTTTAAAATTGTTCTCCCATTACTGGTAATAGATGCTCTAGAAAGACCAGGAATAAAGATTCCTCCATAATAAGAACGAGTTTTCTTTGCCCCAGGGTTGTAGAGGATCCCCACATTTTCTATTCAGTCTGTGATCTGATGCAATATGACTGACTCATGTTCTATTCCATGTTTAAAGTTGACATTTTCCCTTAAACATCGATGGGGCTATCTCTCAAGCTGAGGAAGCAGTAATTTTTGTGAATCAGAGCTGATCTGGCTGAGGTTTATGGAGGGCCTCTTCCAATCTTGCATTGAAATCCCTCCTTGCCTTCCCAGAGCACAAGTTGTAAAGTGCTCCGTAACCCATGAGCAGGAGAAATAAGGGGCTTTCTGAGACTGTCTCACTCTAAACAGATCTCGGGCAAATGCTGGTGAGTGGTGATACATCATACACTTCTCTCCTCAGAAGGCATCCAGCGTCACCTCTACAGTGCTCCCCACTTCCAGCCAGGAGCTTCAGATTGGGGTCTCCTGAATAGAGCCAAAGCAACACATTTGTTGCTGTGCAATAAGCCTGGCCTGAGCCTAATTATTAATATTGGCTGCTGGGAAACCGCAGGAATAGCTTCTATGACATTTAAAAATATGGATTTTTCTCTCCGTCTTACTGGACCAGCCGATTGCATATTAGTTTCTGGATATAGTGTCAGTGCGATTGAAGAAGCCACTTCCAGTGTGACTAGTCTGACTATTGATCACAGCAAGGACAAGGCCCACTCTGCCAGTGACAATGCACATTAAGCCCATATTAGAAAATAAACAAGAGAAATACTCATTACTACCGTTTAACACTAACATATTTATTAAAGTATTTAGGTGACAGGGCCTGTAAAAGGTCAACACTACCAAACCCTCATTGCCATAGATGCGATCCCAATCCATGGACTAATTTCTATTCTGTTCTTACCATCTCTAAGAGATGCAGATGTCTTTGAATGGTTTTTCATGTATTCTATCAATTGGTCCAGATGATTCATAAATATACACACAGAGTTAGCTAAAAAGTCTTAAGTCCGCACTATCTGAAAAAAGTCTTTGGACTTGTAAGGGTTTGCTAACATACATTCAAGAGAGTATTTTTGGGCTGGACATCTCATGGAATGAATACTGGAGAATGTGAATTTCCTTTCAGAAAAGGAATTTCTTCCACACTCTGTCTGATAAATGAGCCTAGATAGAATGTGGCTCTGGGGAGAGATGGGGTGACTTATGCTAGATCCAATATTTTCCTGCAGTCACGGATAGATTCTGAGATAAGTCACATCTCGAGTATAGCTGGCACTGTCGTGTTGTACTTTCTCGAGGAAAGCTAAGGACCAAGGTATTTGCTGAATGCTCAGCAGATCACCAGAGGGTAGCATGTGCTTCAGAAAGGCTCGAAAGACGCATTTGGGACTTCTCTTCTTAGCCACTGAACACCCTCTCATTAAGGGCAGGCGCCTGCTTGATCCCCAGGAACATTGTGTACTGAGGAGGCACAGGAAAAACAGACACATTTAAACTTATTAGTTTCACTATCCCATATCTGTGCCATTTCACCTAAAAAAGCTAAAAGAATCAGAATACCCAGAACAAAAGGACTGTAAATAAAAGAAATGAATATAAATATTTAAAAGAACTTTTTATGATAGCAATAATAACAAAAAATATTTACACCTAGAGAAAAAATGCATCCAGGGTGAAGCTCTGCAAATCACTTCGCATATATTGTGCAGGACATTTGAATCTCAAAGCCAACCTACAAAGTGTACAAATACTTTGTAAATGATAAATAACTAATACCCAACGGGAAATTAGCTTAAAAATTAACTTTACAGCTGACATTATTTTAAATGAATGGAAAATCATTCATTTAGTGAGTTAACATTGGCACCAATACCCCAGAAAGATAGATGATTTGACCTCGGCTTTAAAGTTGTCTTCATTGTTAATTTCCATAAAAACCTTAACATTTGTCTAATTATAGGGTTCTGCATTCATTGATCTCACTAATTCAACTGTTTTATCTGAGTGCCTCTCCTGAATTGATAAATCTAAATTGCACATTTTCTAAACTGCTAAGCTCAGGAGAAATCTCGAAGGTGGCCCAAATGGCTGTTGGGGGTCTTTTGCACCTGTCTAGCGCCATCTACTGTAACTGTGCAGTATTGGGTTTATTAGTATTAAAACTGGTGTTCAGATTCCGTTTACCCTTCCCTGGCTTTACACAGTCCACTAAAGGTTTATATTCATAGTTAAACTAAAAATCACGTAACTTTGGTCACAAGACACGTGAAAATGAGGGCACTAAGCGATAGTACAGCGGATAGGGAGTTTGCCTTGCACGCGGCCGACCCGGTTCGATCACCGGCATCCTATATGGTCCCCGGGAGGGCCGCCAGGAGCAATTCCTGAATGCAGAGCCAGGAGTTACCCCTAAGCATCGCCAGGTGTGACCAAACGTGAAAATGAATTTTATTTCATGGTATTATGCAATTTTATCATCAAGAAATATCTTTTCCAGATATACTGGTCCACCTTGAAGTTGGTGGAGCCTAAGTTCCTTTTTTTTTTTTTTTTTTTTTGCTGGAAACCACTCTGAAAAGAATGAGCAGTGAAATGAAAAAGAAAACGACAGGTTTTCACCTATGAAAAAACCCGTGAAATCTCTTGAATTTCTTTGTCCTGGAAAAATGTGTGCTCACATGCCTCACACAACTTATTGTTTTATCATTCATTTGACTCCCTGAAATAATAGGACATAAAGAGAATGTAATCAATATTCTCTTCTACTTGCCTAGCACAAATGGATACTTCCTTGGGGTCAATAGACCTTTTTTGAAGATTTTACATAATGTTCAAAAAATACCTATACTTCAGGTAAAGAAAAAGAGGATGGAATAATGAAAGAAATATAGAATTAACAGTAGTTATTATCAAGGTCCTGGATTGGCGGGGATTTGCAGGTGATTACTGCTTTTTCAAATGGACCAAATTAACAGATTGAAAGTTAGTTGAATTCAGCCAGTAATGAGCCTAATGATAGAGTCGATGATTAGAATCTGTCATGAACCAAATATTATGATAAATCCAATTCCTTATCCCTAAATCCAATGCTAGCAGGAAAAAGTAAAGCAAATATTCCTTCTTAGGTTTGAACGTTGGAAACCAAAAACTTTCTGCCTAGTAAGTTTTTACCAAGAAAGGCAATACCAAGTATTCCAATACCTTGGATCTCGGTTTTGGAAAACACTGAAACAATCTGTAAATTGTATCTCGCTGTCTATAAATAAATACAACACATATAGATGGTTTTGTTTTTACCATGAAATGCTAGTTTAAAATATATTAGCTGGTACCTGGAGCGATGGTAAAGCAGGTAGGGCACTTGCCTGGCATGTGGTCCACCAGGGTTCACTTCCAGTATGGTATGCCATTCCCCTATCCCTGCAAGGAATGATCCCTGAGAGTGGAGCCAGGAATAAGTTCTGAGCAAGAGTAACCCTGAGCACCATTGGGTGTGGCCCCCAAAAGCTAAATAAATAAAATATTGTAGCTGTATTTTCAGCAAGTTCTCTAAAGAAATGTGGAGTTTTTAATTTCAAGCTTTAAAAAAAAGCAATGTTATTGTTGGTTTACAAGTGGTTTTCAGTTGTGGATGCTGAAGAAAATAAAATAAACCATAATAAAAATAATTTTGTCCAGGTGGTACATAAATCAGTTGAGGAAATACAGTTCTTTGTGGCAAATCAAAAACATATGTATTACCTAGTGCATTGAAATGTTATTATTCATCAAATGAGTGTTATAGATGTGTTAGGATTTAAAGACATGAGGAAGAATACTTGGACAGATTATAGAAATACTGTATATTTTTGCCTAAAATAGAATAATTGGAAAACTACATGAGTTTTACATGAATTGAACAGAGCAGTTCATTTCATGGATATATGGGACTTTCCCCAATTAGGAAGATTATCTGTTTTTGCTCTCGATTTATAATTTGTTGAATACTAATTAATTACTATCAAACTTAAACTAGAGAATTGAAAAGTGAATACAATGTTGACTAAAAACATACCTGATTACTTGTATGATAGGCAAGTAAGCAATGTAAATTTTATATTTCTGTAAACATATGTATATTTAGGCTATATATCAACAAGCTACACCTTTCAAAAAATTTGGTTAATTGATGACTATGTAAATTCTTTAAGCTGAACCCAGATATTTCCATACACATTCTTTCTGCATTTATGTATGTAGATTCGCTGTATTATTTTGTTTTCCCTTATTAATGTGTTGTAATTTTCTGATTATTTTATGTGTGTTGCTTCCCAATTTAATTACAATTAAAAATGGTTTGTAAGTTCTTTTGTAACCCCCTTTAATTATTCCCATAAAGCATTTTATACACAAGATATGTAGATATAATTGCTTTCAAACAAGTGAAAACATTTATTTATTTGCTATTATTTTCCATTGAATCAACTTAGTCAATTAAACTGAGAGTTCTAGGAATTGATGCAGAGATCTGAAAATGACAGAAGGTTAGTCTGTTATAGCTGTAATTCTATTTTCTTCAATTCTTTGTAATCCTCATTGCATCAAAACTAGGGAGTTTCAAGCTGGAAGTAATAAAATATATCTTTGTTTCCTTTCTTCACCATTTTACTAGGCAGGAAGAACCTATCTTAACTTTATTTTTTAAAACAGTTTTCATGCATTATTTCTGTACTCAGAATATTTCTGGGTTTGTTTTACTTTTTAGTTATCTGATATTCTAATACCCATCCCTCCAACAGTGTAGATTTCCTAACACCATGGTTCCCAGTTTCCTTCCAGCCACCCTCCCAACTCAGAATATTTCTTGATTTAATCAGAATCATTATAGGATGTATTAAAATCCAACATTTTATTGCAATTCTTCTAATGCAAAGTTTTTAGCTATTTTTGCCTAAAACCCAAATCTATAACTTATTTGAGTAAACTTAATACTGATTGAATGATTGCTATTATTTAATTTTTAATGAACTTGATATATTTATCACTTAAAATGGAGGTTTGACCTAAGACATTTGTTGATTGAATGCACATTTGTTATGCACAAATCATTTTTCTTTGATAATAAATTCAGCCTCTTTTAATTTCTTTTTCTTCTTACTCTGCCTCCTTCTTCCTGACCTGCAAATCATAAAGAGGGCAGAGGTAATAGAAATAAATTCTCAGAGGGCTATGAACATTTTGAAAAATAATATGAGTTAGAAAAGATCTGTGTGAGGTGAGTGATGGCCTAAAACAAAACCAGAATGTTCTCTTATGTAAGAGTGTTTTGCATTAAGACACATGTTTATTTATTTCAGCACATAGGTCAGATGATGGTTAAAAAATATTCCACAATTTAATGCAATCAAATAAGACAAGTTAAAGTTGTCACATGTGCAAAAATGGGTCTGTTAGCATCAGAACTGTAGTTGTGACTAGAGTGTGAACCTGTTACCTGGTCAAATATCAAATGGGGCTTGATTAAAAACAAATGCACTTACTTGGCTTGCCACATAGTCAACTTCACTAGGGTAATGCTGGAGTTTTATTTTTAAGTGAAGTCAACTGGTTATTAGAATATATTGGCAGAAGTACTGATCCTGAACTAGTTTAGTGCTTAGAACACAGTCAGACATGCATGACACCCAGATCACTGTGTAGTAAGTTAAGATTGGCCTGGTAATAACCCAGAATTCTTTTTTTTTTTGGGGGGTCACACCCGGGACGCTTAAGGGGTTACTCCTGGCTCTGCACTCAGGAATTACTACTGGCGGTGCTTGGGGGACCATTTGGGATGCCGGGGATCGAACCCAGGCCAGCGTGGAGCCGGTCACGTGCAAGGCTAACGCCCTACCCGCTGGGCTATCGATATTGGCCCCAAACCCAGAATTGTTAATAACAAATCTGGGTTATTGTTTACAAGTAAAGGAAAAAATGTCAAATTGAGAAGTGGTTTAAGAAGTCCTAGTTCACAGTTCCTTTGTATTTTGTGAATGTTGTGGGATGCTTAGGAGGATACAGTGACAGGGTACCTCCTCCACTCCAATACTTTTCAGTCTGAACAAGTGCTTCAAGGGATTTAAAAATCAAAAGGTTGATAGCTTCTTAGTGGTTCAGGGCACTCAGGTTTTAAAATATTTCCAGCACCCTCTAGTTAACCTTTAGAAAAAGGTCACAGCAAGTTAGATCAGTATTCGCCAATCTTGTGTTCTGTGTCAAAAGCTATGCCACACCTTCATAACAACATGGTAATTTGCATTGATGACATCATCCTTTGAGGTTGGGGATGTAACTTGAACTTGCCTAATTTCCCCTTAGTGAACTGTTAAGGTTCTGTTATCCATGAATTGATCCAAATTCTCCTTGACCACATTTACCTTCTCATCCTGCCCCACTTTGCAGGTATAATGAGTTCCATGTGCTTGCAAGTCACTGCATAAACAAATTCTTCATGTTTGTGCTAAAACCATGCCCCAGAAGTTTTAGGGTACATTGTGCATTTTAGAAATTCTTCAGAAAGCTCAGTTCCATGCTGGTCATACCTTCTTGGTGTTCTACATGTTGATCTCTGACCATCTATTTTAGTGGAGAATTGTTATAAAAAAGGAACTTAGATCCTCTAATACATTCCTAAACATCTAAGTCCAAATAAAATGCACCTTACAATCAATGTCCGTTGTTTGATATTGACTGTGGAAACTCTCAACTCCCTTATAGTAGGTTGGTCTGTGACAAAGAAAAAGATTTGACATGCAAACTCTCATAGCCAGAGCACATACAGTCTTTCATAATTCACTCAGATATACCAGTCTAACCCTCAATATGTGATAAAAATTGATTATCCATTTAAACTTGTTTCATGGTCCATGCATGTGTTTCCACTGGTGTTTTAAGTGGCTTTACACAGAGTGAAATAGCATTACTTAAACAGTAAAGTATAAACATAATATGGCCTCGTTTATTAAGGTCCCAATGCTGCAGCTGGAAGGCATCCCAGACAGTCTCAATGCAAAGAAAATGTCAGTGTCCTTGCCTACACAGCTGCTGAGACCATTGAGACACCTCAGTGTGAACTATGACCCTTCTTTCCTTCCTCTTTAGCAATAGAATGAGATGCTCTGCTTTCTTTCTTTTGAATCCAAGCCATTTCTAGTCAACTATGCATTGTTCACATGAGTTATGTGGTAATAAGTGTTGTAGCTAAAATTCCAGATGGAATGAAATACATTTCAATGTAAAAGGTTGCACTTGTAATCTTTGTTGATAGTTTCTGTCAAAGAAGACAGTATAGTCCAAGAGCGTGAAAATAAAGGCAAATAAAACTAGTGAGTTTTTGCATAAAATCCTAGTGAGACTTGGTGTCTTCTTAATGTTTTATTTCCAGAACAATAGAGATGCTTCTTGCAGTGGACACTGTAAAGGCTCTACTTTCATCCCCTAGACATTCCCCATCCCTGCAGAAACCAAGCAGTCAGAAGGTCACATAGTGACCACATCTTTGCCTTTAGACTTTCTCAGGTTTCCACAGTCCCTCAGGTTCATCTGTAAGCCTAATGGTGGTACCAGTTCGCCAATATGAAAGTTGACAAATACTCTGTGTTACTTGCATCTTGGGTGATCTTTACTGTCCTCCGGGTTTTTAAAGGGATTGAGCCATGGTTTTCCCAATAGTAATGTGTTCATTAGCATAAGCCTTTTCCCCCTTCCTCATAAACCCTTCTGTCACTTCTTGGAATGACTTTCCAAATAAACTCTTGATCTCACACTTTTGTCTCAAGTCTGATTTTGAGAGAATCTAACCTTAGACCATTAACATATGCATAGTCTTTGGATCACCCTCACACCAACTGAATTATTAAAGCAGGAGGAGGGAGGCTCAGGAAACCTGTCATTTTAAAACAAACAAGAAATCCTCATGTGCACCATTTCACTATAATCCATCTCCACGAAGAGCTCAACAGTGATAAAGGGAGATAGAAATGACTCCTAGAAGCATGGTAGCCATCAGAGAAGTATATTGTGCTCACAGTGTGAAAAGTATGGCTTCCACCTTCTTTTTCCAGCTGGGATTCCTTAGGAAACTCTAAGAAATTGTATGTGAAGATAGATCAGGATAATCTGCCTTCATATTTCACTTTCAGAAGGTCATTCTATTTGGTTCCCACTTGGATGACAGATTAAGAAGGTTCTGGGCTGCATACAGACAAAAGGCACTGCGATGTACTTAAAATCCAATTATGCGTTTAAAATTTAGCTTGGTTGATCTCAAGAAAAGCGATAGTTTTATACTATGTCTTTTAAGACTAACAGTCCTAGTGCTTAAAAAATGCAGATAAATGCCAAGAACATTATTCAATGTGCCTTTTTAATATATGTGTGTGTGTATGTGTATATATATATATATATACGTATATATATTTGCCTTTTACTATTTTTAACTAGAAGGAAAATCTATATAGAAGCCACCTGTGACAAATCAGAGTACTAAAGCAACCATATTCATAAATTTAAGAATTGTTTCATGAGTCATATATATAGTATAGAGGTTAAGGGTGTGCCTTTACCATCCTGTGTAACATTCTGTGTAGTCCTCAAACAAAACAAAACAAAAATCATTTCGAGAAGTTTAAACATGATCACTTTAAAATGAAAGTACATTTCCTGAAAAAATAAGTAGCAGGAATTGTTTATTGGATCTGGAAAGAAATACTACTAATGGAGAGTAGGAATCAGTAGGCTTGTTTTAAGCATGTATTTGAAATAGCAATTAATTTAATTCAATCCATGCCTTTGTTTTTCTAATGGGCCAGGTGTGGTGCTAGGAGACAGGGGTTACAGTGGCGAAGTCAGATGTGACCCCAGCTTTTCATAAACTCACTGTTTAGTAGATAGAATGAATGTGATTATGGTGTGGGGGGATATGAACTGATAGTGTGCCAAATTTCTGTAATGAACAAAGTGCTATATAACTAGAGGAGAGAGTGGTTAATTAAGGTAATATATGTAAGAAAGGTATGTGTAATTGCCTTCAAACTGTAGAGCATTACACAAATATTATTATTTTTATTATTGAAAAACAGCTGTGTCTGGGAAAGAAAGAGGCAGATGGTCAAGAAAGATTTCAGAGGGAAAATGACTTTTATCATAGGGCTTGAAGACTCAGGCTTGAACAGGCTAAGAAGACGCAAAGGCAATCAAGGCAGTGAGTTCACACAATTGGAAGCAACTTAGCACTAAACATTTTCCATTCTTCCTAAGGCCATTTCCACCTCTCTCTGTCTCTGTCTCTCTGTGTCTCTGTCTCTGTCTCATTCCTCTCTCTCTCTCTCTCTCTCTCTCTCTCTCTCTCTCTTCAGACATACATGTGACTCACTGCCTTTGCCTATACAAGGCCTTTATGTTTGTGTCTTTTCCCACCATCTCCTCAATGAAGTCTTAGGGAGGACATGGTCTGAAACACTACATTCTGCTCACCTGCTGATGTCTGAGTTAAAAACCCAGCCTAGGGGCCCTTTCCTCTGTGTCCCTGATCTGATCTCCCCTACACCGTGTCATTGTTGAGTTCTGCCTCTACCTTCTGCTCACCTCCTTCAGTTTTCCCACTGCACCCATTTTGGAACTTGTTCCTGAATTATATTCAGATGTCCTCTGCTTAAAAGAACCCAGACATCCACCAATATACCCTCCCTTCGCCCTCCTTCTCCTATGTAATGCTAGCCAATCTTTCCTCTCCCACCCACCTGTCTTGTAGAAAGCTTAATCTACACCTGCTGCCTGGGCTTCAATACTGACTCCCTCGGTAATTTCTTGTAACCTAATTCCACTTCCTCATAACCAGTCCCTCTTTCATACTACCCAGTTGCACATGCTTCAAGGGGTTACCAGGGTCCCCTATGAGTGTTTCAGTCCCCATACCAATTGGTATTGTAGGCATCTTGCTATTTTCCTCTGGTCTGTTTTTTCCCCTCAGCTTTCAGTAGTGGAATTCACTCCTTTAACTAAACGTCCTTTGTGTAGCCAACTTCTCTGCTGGGTGCCAGCACCTTACATACACAAATGAGGCCTATTTTTCCCTCTAGGTGATCACCCCCGAGACATGGACTCTCATAACAATGTGCTGGAAGAAAACCAGGCGCCATTCACTTCTGGGACACTGTAAAGGGCAGTGATTCAATGAGTCAGGGGAGGGTGAAAGAAGCTTTGGGGGTGACCTCAAACGGCCACTGGATTTTAAATGGCAGTGCATACAGCCATACTCCGAATAGGTGTCTGCAATGCAGAAGAAACTCTGGTTGGTGGATGATACACACCGATTTGGCTGCACTGAGTGGGAGATGGCACCTGGATTTCCAGAAAAGCAAGCCTGTGTGCTGGCACAAGATGCAGACGACAGAAGTAGGTTTCCTAATCACCTGCGCGGGTGGGGAAGGAGCAGCAGAGGTGTGTGTATGACACCAGGAGAGTGGGTTAGATCACCCGGAGACAAACTGCAGTGTGGGGGAACAGAAAAGAAAGGCCACACAGCTTTGTGGTGAGGGTGGTGTCTTGCCTCCTTCCACATTTCCTACCAGGCCATCAGGAGAGTGATGGATTGTAAGAGCAGATCTGTTCTGGTCACTTCCTGCTTAAAACCCTCAGTAGCTCACATACTACCTACCTTGTAAAACTAAGGTGGGAAAAGCACTTGATCTCTTAAGCACAAAACCCCTCAACTCCTGTTCTGCCTAAGGAAATACAGAAGTTATGCGGACCTTGTCCGTACCTAGTGTGGGAGGCGGAATCACCTAGTGTGGAGCAGAAGGGCCTTGTTAACACACAAAGGGCCCAGCCCAAGGGCGCAGCATTTCTCCACAATAGAATAAAGCCTGATAATATTCAATTCTTATATTTCCTGGGAGGTGGGAGCTAATCCATTGGGTAAACCAAACTCTAGGACCTTTGCTCTAACCTGGGTAGATTCCCTAATCAAGACAGACTTTTCTTCCTGTGTCTTTGCTGATGAAATTCTACAGCAGTAATTCCTCATTGCCCATGGCAAAGTTCTAGAAAAGCGTCCTGGCTCAATTCCCCTGGCTGGCTATCCACCATGATTCTTAGCTCCCTCCTGCTAATAAGTGATTCTGCACCTCGATAAGGCAGGGGACTCTGCTAGATTTGATTTACCAAGGCAATTCAGAGAGCATCACCGGCTCAGCCCTGAGCCTCTGCTGGAAGGAGCCAGTCTTGATATGTTGACGTGCTGCCTGCCCCAGTCAGGACCCTGGGTGGTCTCAAAGCTTTGCAGAGTGGGGAAGGGAAAAGGGAATCGACAGCTCTAACTGCAAGGCCCTGGAGAAAGAATGATTCAGAGGCCAATGGTTGACGGTATTGGTGCATTTGTCTTTTGTCCCCCTCTGGGACACAGATTTCTTTAATGCCAGAGTAAAACTCTGTGTTCCACGTTGCGTATAACTGCCCTGTACATAGAGGAGCTTATTTCTTGAATGAATGAAATGAGGTCCAGCAGTGTGTCCAATTTGTTATTTGCTTGGAAGTTTATTTAAACAGAAGAGGCCATGACAGATGACATCTGTGCCATATACATTCGTCACATTTATGTTAACATGGAGCTTTTTGAAAGTACATTTCATACTATCTCCATTATCTTCTGTTATCCTCCTGTTTTTATCTGATCAATTAGGAGGTAGCTTTTGACCAGCTGGCCATTAGGCAAAGAAGACACGCATTTACTCATCTAATACAGCCTCTGAGACTAGGACAATTCAAAATAGGGCATTTCTAAACAATGATTTTAAAAATTAAGGTACGAACTTCCTATGGAACCCTCACTTTCCAAAAATAAACATTTTTTTTTTTTTTTTGGTAAAGGACAGCTCAGTGGATGTGGATTTGGGGAGGACTTTTTCCACCTGGCTTTTTGCAGAGTCCAACCCAGTAACACAGCACCACTTTGCCATCTAGTGTCTGCACTTAGTATTACCTGTGATGGAGGCACCAAGCTGTTTACTTCGGGCTTTAGAAAAACTCTTGCCAAGAAATCTACATCTAAAAGCATTAAACGTATCTTAGACTACTAAAGTTCCTAGCTTCTTAAGAAGTCAGTATTCTCTCTCCACTTTTACTTCTCAAATTCTTTGAATAAAACAACTGAGCTGAGCTAAAGTCAGATCGTGTACTTTGAAATACCTCACATATATCTGCTGGAACTTTTTAGGCTTGTGGAGAGGCTACACAGATCCTCCTGGAAGAGGAGCGAAGTCACTCGCTGCAGCCTTGAGCACTGAGGAAGCCCAGTGCCACGCTTGTACGGGCATCGTGTGGTGCATTTCTGGCCAGGTTTCAAATTTGTGGACTGCTGTTTCCAGTTGTGAGACCTTGGGTGAGTCATTTAGCATCTTTGCACTTCAATTCCATCAGCTATAAAATGGAATAATGATACTCTCCGCTCATATGGTTGGAGGTAGTAGTAAATGAATTGGTAAATATAAATGCTAGTGCTTTCTTTCTTTCTTTCTTTCTTTCTTTCTTTCTTTCTTTCTTTCTTTCTTTCTTTCTTTCTTTCTTTCTTTCTTTCTTTCTTTCTTTCTCTCTCTCTCTCTCTTCTTTCTTTCTTTCTTTCTTTCTTTCTTTCATTTCTTTCTTTCTTTCTTTCTTTTTGTTTTTGGGGTCCAACCTGGTGATGCGCAGGCCTCCTGATGGTGCTCAAGGCACCATATGGGATGCCGGGGATCAAACCTAGGTCGGTCACGTGAATGGCAAACCTGCTGTACTATCGTCCAGAATCCCCTATTGCTTTCTATTGACTATACAATATTAGTTTGGATCATTAGTCTATTTTTTGTGAAGTCAATATTATCATCTCTCAGACTCCTGGTTTCCTTGTCAAAATAGCTCTTTTTGACGATAAGCAGTAGCATATCTAGTGTGTTTGACACCCAGAGCATATACTCTCCCACAAACAAACTCCCCCACCCCAATTTGGGAGGAGCACATATTTGAGCCTACACAGGCACTGCTTGGGAGATACTCCTAGTTCTGTGCTTAGGTCTCACTGCTGGTGATTTTGTGGGGCCAATATGGAGTTGAGGATTAAATCAGGGTTGGCCACATGCAAGACAAACACCTTAATCCCTGTACTATCTCTCTGATCCAAACTACCTCTATTTTACAAAAATCCTTTCCAGTAACAGTCATGAAAATAAATTATTATAATAATTATGCAATTGTTATCATTATAATAAATAATAATTATAATAATTAGAAAATTAAAATGTGAAAATTTTTCTTTTATTTAACTTCCTTGTACTAAAATGTAAAATAAAAAGATAAATATTGTGGTTCAAAAAAAGAGAAAGAAACTGCATAAGGGGCCAGAGTGATAGTTCAGTGAGTAGGGCATTTGCTTTTCTTTTTTTAAGTATTTTATTATACCACAGTGAGATATACAATTACAAAGATGTTCATATTTAAGTTTTAGTCACACAGTGTTCCAGCACCCATCCCTCCACCAGTGCCCATCTCTCACCACCAATGTCCCCAGTTCCCTCCCCTCTCCCCCAGTCCACCTCCATGGCAGGTTCTTTATTTCTTTCCCTTTCTCTCTCTCTTTCTCTTTCCTTCCCTTCCAGATTGTGGATTACAGAACATACATTAAAGGGTTGTCATGTGTATCTTTTTGCCTGAATTTAGGCATTTGCTTTTCACACAGCCAACCTGGGTTCAATCCTTGGCATTCCATATGTTTTCTTGAGTACTTCTAGGAGTAAATTCCTGAGTGCAGAAGCAGAAGTAGCCCCTGAGCATTACCTCGTGTGGCCCAATTTTTTTTTTAAAAACGGAATGAATATTATCATGTGTTTTAATGTACTTAGGAGGAAGAACCCCACGAAGAGACACATTCAATGGAATGAATGTACCAAGTTTCAACCATGATTTGCACCAAGAACAACCGATGGAAGCTTCTCAAGTTCTGTTTCTTCGCTTTCATAGTCACTCTGTTATCATTGCGCTTCCAAATCTACCACTTGAGTGCATAAATGTGTAGTACCAACAGTACTAGAGATACCACGTGGCACCTAGTATGAACTCGATTCTGGACATGAACTTCCTCTAGAATTCAATGTATACAGCTGACTCCACAAGAGTGAGGGGTCGTTACATATAATTAGGGTTTTGTCTGCATCATCTTTAATCCAGGAAACCAATTTCATTAAGGGATAACTCATGGAGAGAGAGATAAGAGAAGAAGAAAAAAATGCCTGATTCTATGGGGGGGAGGGTGGAGGATTGTGTGCATCATGATACACTGTGTGGTTGAGACCCAATCAAAACTGCTTTGTAATTGTATATCTTACAGTGTATAATAAAATTTAAAAATATAAATAAAATAAAACTTTAAAAGGAGATAACTCATGTAAATGTGCTCATTTGAAGACCTTATGTCTACATTCTTTAAAACTTAAAAGGAACTTTGGTGATTTTAGAACTTTAACCAGTAAGCTATTTGGGATTGTGTGAGAGGAATAAACACTACCTTCTTTTAGAATTATCTGAGCATGTTGATAATAAAAGACTTTTAGTAAATGTATTTCTTTGCTTTTATAGACCTATTTGTTTTGCAGTGCCGGTACATGAACCCAACACCTCACACGTACCTATTCAAACATGTAACCTCTTCTTGTCTAGTAGTTAGGTCCTAGGCACCAGGACCTAACTACTCTCACATCCTTGACCTTGGACTATAACACTTAAAAGAGAAAAACTACCAGGACAATACACACACACGCACAAACACACACACGCACACACACACATATATATACATACATACATACATACATATATAATCATGCCCGTTTAACCTGTTCTATATTATTCTTTTATGAGTTATCTCCTAATTTTCTTCTTTGTACATACCCAAATAAAGCATCCCATGCCCCCTAGAAAGGCACATGCATGAAGAAATGATTGCGAGACTTTAGTAACCCGATAATGAATGAGAAGCAGGCTATTAAATTTAGTGTGCCACATTGTCTGATGATATATACTCAATAGTTTTGATCATCACTTGGATAAACACCCTTCTCGGTATTTCTTCTTAAGACATTCCCCAATACCAAATGGTAGAGTTGTTTCAAGTCGCCTTGGTAATCAGATTATGTGGGTACCACTTTAGGGTTCAGCTTATAAAATCTGTATTGGGCGTCTTTGTTCTCAGATATATTCCCATTCTTTGGTATTCCCGCCGGTAGCACACAGCACTCATTCCCCAGCTTCTGAGCAGGTTAGGTCAAAAGAAGGCACAGCCAGAAACCAAAGGGGGAAAGGAGGGGCAAAGTCGGTGATTTTTCCATCTCGGTCTCTTGGCAGCATTTTTTGCGCGGACCTCTATTGCCTCCTCAGAGACAAATTTCCTGAAAAGTTAATGAAGCTTAAGCTCTAGGGCCTCTTGCTTCACAGGCCCTTTCAATGCCTTGTGTGAATAATTTTTAACAGCTTTTATTGAAATATCATTTACAAACTATAAAAAATCACCCATTGTATGTATGTGGGTCAATGGTTCTTAGTAAATTTATTGAGTTGTGTAACCATCACCACAATCTTGTTTTAGAGAATTTCCATTACCCCCAAAGTGTCGACCTTTCTAGTCAATTCTGGCCCCCACTGCCAATCTCTGACTACCATGAATGTACATTCTATCTCTGTGGATTTGTCTCATCTGAGCAATTCACATAAACAGAATCATATAATAAGTGGTATTTTTGTAACTTGTCTCTTTCACTTCCTATCACATATTCAAGGTTCATTCATGTTGCAACAGGAATCAATAATTTATTCTATTTTATTGCTAAATAGTTTTCTTTTTTGTAAAGACCCCATTTTGTTGATCTGTTCCCCAGTTGCTGGCCACGTGTGATTGTTCATGTGTAATGTTTTATTGTTTATCTATCTTAGAAAGGGCTTCCAGGATTTTGTAAGCTTAGGGTCCTCCAAACTTGAGCTGTTTCTTTCTGACTGCAGCTTCTAAGAGTCCTTGACTTTTATCAATGGTCCTGCAACCTAGTATTTATGCCCTTTTTCACCCCTTTTCATGGACTGTGCTCTGGACTTAAATGGCTCTCTTTCAGAGAATTGGATACGGCTAACTAAAGTTTGGTAATTTTCCTTCCAAGGAACAAAAAAAAGACTAAATTATGTCTTACTTTGTTCTCTCTCTCTCCATCTCTCCTCTCTCTCTCTCTCATACTTCTATACACTTTCTCTAAGGAATAAAGCAGCCATATTGTGAGTGGAACTATGGAGAGAGCCACATGGCATGTAACTGATGTCTTCAAACAATAGCCAGGAATGAAAGACTTGAGACCTTCCGACATCCATATGTGTGGATCTTGGGAAGCAGATCCTTCCTCATTTGGGGCTTGAGATAACTGTAGCCTCAACTGTCACCTTGATTGTAGCCTCTTTTGAGGTCCTGTACCAGAACCATTCAGTGAAGCTGCTCCCAGATTCCTTATGCACAATTTGTAGGAAATGAGTTCGTATTTTTATTGTTACTAAGTTTGAGGATAATTTGTCATACATCACAAGATGAATACAAAACTTACTTTGTTCCATTGTCTCATACCCTTCATCACCTTTCTAACTCTTGTCCTATGACACTAACCTTTGGTCTGGGGTAATGCCACTTCCTTCCCCCTGTACCCTTAGTCCTCTGATCAGTAGCATCTTCCTGTTATAGCTATTATCTGTGCTATCTTACCAGGCCTTCTTTGACTTCTTACTTTTCCAGAACCTTTATAGGCAGCTGCTGGTATTAACCCCCTTCTGTTTGAAATACCTACAGTGGTTTCTGTTCCGAGCATTGCAAGGGAAAACATTTCATCTTCTATGACATGCAGCCTCACTTGAGCCTTCACAAGTCTGTTTAGAGAAAGAAAAAATTGGTGTGGGACCAAGAGTCTTGTAGGTCCTAGAATCAGTCTTCACAAATGAAATAGTTTAAGACAGAAAGCCACCCACTGAGCTACCAGATAGCACAGCAACAGTTCTGCAAGGTGATGACAGAGTGACTGAGCAGCCCTTCTCACTTATTCCACTCCACAGCGAGCGTTCTGGAACAGGGAGCAAGCGCGGTGTGAACAGAGTGTGTGCTTTCCGATGGCAGCACCAACTTTAGGATCTTCCCTTGTAGTCTCCCCGGAGGCTACAGCAAGGTGATGGGAGGTCTAGAGGCTGCACAAGCAGTGGCCGTAATCTTGATGATAGAGGTCTAAATTCATTTCCTTAGGGGAATCCAGACTTCTTATGCCATGGCCTGTATGCTCTGCGAAAGACATTCAGCCCAACATACTGAAGCAATGAAAGGTTATTGTAGGGCTGGTGCACCAGTAAAGGCTATGCATCCCTCACTCCCAGGAAGTGCTCATTCCTAGACCAAGCCAGGGAAAACAGAAAAATAGCCTTTGGATTTGATGCCTTATCTTTCAATCCCTAGCTTGGTGGGGAGGAAGGGTGGTTGGCTGGAGAAATGTTTTCCTTTGGACTTCTTTTGGCTCTCAGCCACTACCACTATTACTGCCTGATCTAGATTGGGGTCCAAGAATAAAACGATCCATATAGATAGCCCATGGCTTCTTCTTCTTTGGGGACTTGGTTTCCTGCTCAACCAGCAATCATTATTCATTACACCTTATAAGCCATGCTTCTATCTCTCTTTCTCTCTCTCTCTCTCTCTCTCTCTCTCTCTCTCTCTCTCTCTCTGATGCTTCTGGTGGCTTCTCCCTTTCTCTTGTGTTATTTCATGGACCAGCACCTTAAGAGCCACTCCCTGAGTGAGGAATTGGCAAGTTATTCTGACACAAGTAAGCTCAGCAGATCTCCCAGTTCCTCAGAGGTGATGAATTGCCTCCGAGTCATCATACACCTCACAGCAGTGCAGACACGCAGTTGAAAGAGGGACAGACAGAATGTTGGCAATAGGCATAGGGATGTTAGAAACTCTATGTGGAGTTTCTATCTGAGGGAACAATCTGAACATCGAGAGCTAGAGTGTGGACAAAGAGGAAAATTAGGAATGAAATGGCCAGGAGGATTATAAGATTGATTCACTCTAAAAGCAACTGTTAGCTGTTTAGGAAATCTGAGCCAAGGCCTCAGCCAGAGCTGAAGAGAACTTAAAGAACAATGGCTCACAAGAAAGACTATCTCTCTATATGCACCCCTCCAGCGTGCACGCGTACACACACACACACATATACACACACGCATACACACACACATACACACACACTTCCCTTTAACAGACCACTGCTGCTTTCTCTTGGAATAGATTGCACTAAGCAATTCAGTATCGACTCTCATCATTTACATCTTCATTAAATATTAATTTGATATCCTGTAATTGTTCATTACTTTTCAACCCAGACTAGATTCTTTGAATTACTCTGCTGATTTGCTCTCCTCCCATTTGGGCCCATGTTCTCTTTGGGATGTCATCACCAAAGGCAATCGGGCCCAGGGCTTGCATCTAATGTAGAATCCAAGTTCAGAAGCAAAGGAGTGACTCCATGACCACCAGTGTATTTGATGTTTATGACCCATGTATGATGGGGAATGCACATTATGCAGCCTATCAAGATGCTGCCACTGAATTACAGATCATTGTCCTTTAGCCAATTAGCACTACCATAAATTACAACTCAGTCCAGACAAACCATATGGAAAACCAACATTTCTAAGAATCTACTCTACTGCCTTTAATTTGGTGGGGGGATGTCACAGATCAATAAGGTTGTCTATATCCAAAATATTTAATGAATATTTTGGGCTGTGGAGATAATATGGAGGGTAAGGATCTTGCCTTGAATGCACTTGACCCAAGTTCGAGACCCAGCACCTTTGGTCCTCTGAACCAATCCAGAGTGATCCCTGAGCACAGAGCCAGGAGAAAACCCTGAGCACAGTTGTGGCATGGCCCCACAAAAATCACTTAATAAATTGATATACAGGAATCATCTTTATTTTGTGGACAAGGAAGATTTGAGGTGTATGTAGACATGGACTTAGAGTTTTGGAAGGATCCATTTACCCTGTGGTAACTTGCTATTGCACATTTGTCAAGCACATTAAAAGAAAACTGAGTTTAGATTCTGTTGCAGGACTCCTCTAAGAGCCTCTGCATCTGCCCTGGATTGCGGCCTGCAGGTCACTTTGTAGATAGGGGTACTTTAAATGTGGCAGTTTATCTGACCATGTATTCTATACTGGCTGGTATAAATATTCTCTCATGCTAACACACTCATCGTGGGACTAGCTAGATCTTACCAGTATATTTGCCTGGCCACGTTGTATCTCTAAGTAGTTAGACCAGAGAGAAATGCTGTTTGCCTCCAGCCAGCAAGCATGGCTCCCTGATAACTCAAAGGCAACTAAAATACAAAACTACCATGAAGTAGACGAGACTCTTGTGAAGGCTTGGAGAAATATTTAACTGGCATTAGTATAGTCTTTGGTACAGAGGCATGCCATCTCAAAAACCCCCTTCTCTATCCTATAAAGACTTTTCCAGGCAGATCTTGGCTCAATACATTAGCATATAAAAGGGCCTAGGTGAGGTGCTGGGACAAATTACCTGAGGGCATTTGACCCTGCCTGCTTCCCATAATAGTGGGAAGTCTGAGTTGCAGGGTATAAAACTAGACTGCTTCCTCTCTTTTGGGCTCTCTTTTTGGGGCTTGCACTCTTCTTGGGAGTCTTGTCTTTGTCTCCTTTTTTCAGGGCCTTGACACGTGGTGGCCGCCATCTTGGCTACTACATGTCTGGGGTTCTAGCTGGGAATCCTAAGCACAGGGCTTTTTCTATTGCTGATTTGTATGTCTGAACCTGTGATAAGTAAAGCCTTTTAAAACTGCATCGGATTCCTGAGTCTTCATCCATTCCCGCAGGCTTTGGAGGTAGAAGGGAACGCGCCTCCCCAGTACTGTTGGGGACCCCAGCGGCATTCCCGAGAAGATTCTATTGAGATATTTATAAAATGAGAGAGTTCAGGGGCCTGAGATGTAGTATAATGGATATGGCATTTGCCTTGCATGCTACCAATTCAGTTTCAATCCTCAATATGACACATCCTGAGCACTACTAGGAGGAATTCTCGAGTGTAGAGCCAGGGTTAACCCTGAACATTGCTAGGTGCTGCTCCAAAACAAATAAAAGAGAATTGAGAGTGTTCCATCAATGTATTAGATATAATACTTTTGACTGTTTATTGCTAAATAGTCAACCACAATGACAATACTAAGATCACTTGATCACTTGATCACTTGACATACAGTTATCTCGTCGATTTGCTTGAGCCGGTGCCAGTAATGTTTCCATTTGACCCTATCACGTGCCAGTGTAGCCCAATGGCATCTGCTTGCTCCAGGAATACGAAGAGCCTCAAACTGTTCTTTTCAAGGTCTTGACGAATAAGTCTGACCATCTTGTAGGTGGACGGCGACGTGATCTTTTGATGTGCCATGGGATCCAGTCAGTAATGGCTCTAGTCCAACAGTTATCTCCAAGTAGCATTACATGTCCAGCCCATCTGATTTTTGATGCCTTGGCAAATGAGACAGAGTTCCTGACTCTTGATTGTCGATGGATATTTTGTACTTATTATATAAAAAAGAAAAACAGAAGTGAATGTCTTTAGGGTTCATAGTGATACCATAAACACATCACTGGAATCTGTTTTTCCTCTCTATCCTCCTTAGGGTACTAACTATTTACCTAGGCTTGTGACCTCATTGTTGTAAAGTGTTTGTCATGAATGCAAACATAAGATCTTCACAATTGGAGAAAATGTTTCCACCCATGCAGTATTTATTACTATGGGGTAGACATTTACAAAATGCTCACCTTCTCAGTTCTCATTGGTCAGAATTTGGTCATACATCCATGTCTTAGCTGCAAGGGAGGCTGAAAAGTGAAAAACATTCATGTGGAGTCTGAGATGAAAGGTTTTCTTCCATCAAGAAATGTGGAAAAACTGCATTTGTGCATATGAACAGCAGTAATTTCAACACTTATATTCCATTTTAGTGTATTATTAGTATATATACACTACTGTGTTAGGCACTTCCATGCATATCACATCATTTACACAATTAGACTATAAGAAAATTAGGAGTTATATAATCCATACTCAAGTCTTAAAAGCCACGTGTTTTTTTATCTCTTCAATTCTCAAGTTCTTCATTGGAAAATAATAACACTACCCAAGTGACTTCATAACCAAGTGAACTGGAAAATCAGTCTTCAAAAAGGAATGCTATAAAATCCCATCAATATAGATTCCAAAGAACTTGGATCACTGATACTTGTATTTTCTGTTTTTACCAGAGAAGCGAATATAAGAAAGAGACTGAAAGGCTATGTTCAATATCCAGAGTAAAGCTACAATCTAAAATATCTTAACTCTTGTTCCTATAAATTTCATAAGAACCAAAAAATTTGCCACAGATATAAATGGATTAGAATGACTCAGAAAGAAAAGGACAGGAATACTGCCGTGTTTCGGTTTATTAGCTAACATTGACCCTAGGCTTATTCATTTGAACCCAGTGAGAATACATTGCCATTTACCTATGTTTTGCATTGGAGTTTCTGTCAACAAATAATCAAGTCTCTCCAGATGTTTCACTTGCTATAACAAAGCTACTGTCACAAACAATAACGTACAGATGTTCCTTTCAAAAAGCAGCATAAAAATGTTTTTGCTAATGTTTTCAAAATATCAAAATGAATTGCACCAACTATGGATGCAAATTTGGCTTTTAGGGGTATTTATATGAAAGAGGATTAAATAATTAATTAACCATAATCAATTTGGGTAAGGTTAATCAAACTTTAACAAATAAGGTAGAAACACAAACTTGTAATTTTTTTTGTCTAGTGATATTCAAGTCATAAGAAATTATAGAATTTCCTTTTCACAGAAAGATTTTGTATTTTTTCTTTTTTTTGTTTGTTTGGGAGCTTACTCCTGCCTGTGCCTCAGGGATCAGCACTGGTGGGGCTAGATAGACCATATGCAATTTAGGCTATCAAACTCAGAATGACGGTGAGCAAGGCAAAAACCTAACTACTTTCTGTTCCTTATTTGTTTCATTTTATTTTTCTGTTTTCTTTTTTCCTTACTGTACTTCATATGGAGTCTATTCATTCTTGTGTGCCTTTGTGACTTTCGTTTCCAAAATGTTTTTTTTTCTTTATTGCTAATTTTTCCCCAAAGCGGAAAGCTCTTTCTCACACTCTTCTGTTGTTACCTATGTTATTTCAGAACTCTGCCATTTCTCATATATGTGGCTTTTTCATAGCGTTAGCATTTTCTTATTTTTAACCTTATTTTGTGCTATTACATAATAGGTTCTATTTGCTTCTTTGTCACATTTTTTCTGCTGTGCCTCCATTATCTATTGGTATGCTATTTGATTCATTCCTCTTTTTCCTTATAATACCTTTGTAAAGGTTTTGATCACAAACTGCTCCTATTGTTCATGTTTAAATGAGGTGGGTGTTCCAGTGCTTTCAGGAGAAGTATTTTGAATAGGAAGTGGGCAGATAATAAGTACAGTAAATCTCTGTTGGTAGGTTGATTGGTTCTTGAAAACCGGGGATATAAGCAAGCTTCATACAAGGAAACCAAGCTTCACATAGGCTAATTGATATAAAAAGAGTTAAGTTCAAATGACATTTTTTCTTTTCTTATTTTTGGAGACCTCTTAAGGAGTGCTCAGGGTACCCAGGAAATTCTCAGCCAACCTAGTTGGTGATTCAATGCAATTAACTACATCCTTCTTTGACTCTGTGGTGCCAGAGATTACCCTGGCTGCCTAACAGCGCTGGGTGGCCTCCAGGACTATATGTAATGATATTTGAGGACTGCCAGGCCACCCCCATCTGGGCTAGTGGTGGAGGGATTCAAGTGGTTTTGGGACCAAACTGGGGTTTATTGCATACTAAACATGCATCTTAACCCTTCTACTAGCTTTCTTAACCTGTGATGGTAGTTTTAGTTGAAAAATATCACCCAATTTCTAAATAAAGATCAAAAGGCTTCAATATTGACCAGTCATTTGTATTCCCACAATTCATTCCAGTACAGGTTCACGAGTAATCCAATCTACAGCAACTTAGGTGCACAGTAAGAACCAAGCCTGGAAAGAACACGCTTCTGTCACTAGATGTATTCACACACATTGACATTTATACACA
>JAJIBD010014675.1:0-35227 GCA_021461705.1 Cryptotis parvus | reverse complement strand
TTTCTGCTACACGCAGCTCAAAAGTTTACTCCTGGTAGACTCAGAGGACCATATAGGGTGTTGGGGGATCAAACCCAGATCGACCTCATGCAAGACAAGTGCCCTATGTACCATACAATCTTTCCAGCCTCTCCAAAGAAGTTCTTGAAGATTAGAAAATTGTTAAACAAATCTTTGAATTTTCCATTATGCCTAGCACAGCTTTTGTGTTTCAGACACTCAGTTAAGTATTTGTAAATTAAATGAACAAGAAACTATATTTCAAATATATATTAAAACATACAAAGGTAAATTTTCAGCTTTATAAACTATCCTTACATAATATCAGTCATAAATTATCATATTACATACTCCTCTTTTTTTTTTTTTTTTGCTTTTTTTTGGGTCACACCCGGCGACGCTCAGGGGTTACTCCTGGCTCTGCACTCAGGAATTACTCCTGGTGGTGCTCGGGAACCATAAGGGATGCCGGGATCGAACCCAGGTAGGCTGCATGCAAGGCAAATGCTCTACCAGCTGTGCTTTCACTCCGGCCCCCATACTCCTTTTCTTTTGTTGTATCACAGAAATAAAAAAAAATTACCAGAAATTAGACTTCTAATTTTAATTAAGACTAACTTTTCTCCTTTAAACAAGCTCTGATATGGGGCCGGGTGAGAGCACAGTGGGTAGGGCATTTGCCTTGCACATGGCGAACCCAGGTTCAATTCCCAGCATTCCATATGGTACTCAAGCACTACCAGGAGTAATTCCTGAGCAAAGAGTCAGGAGTAACTTCTGAGCATCGTTGGTGTGACACATCGTTGGTGTGACCCCAAAAAAAAAAAAAAAAAGCAAAAATAAATAAATAAATAGATAAATACATGGATATATAAACAAACAAGCTCCAATAGAGGTCAGAGTGGTAGTACAGTTGATAATTATATGGGTGTATACACACACAAAAAAAAAGTTCTGATAAAAATATAATTATTAATTTATTTATTTTGGGGGCACATTCAGCTGTGTTCAGGGCATACGTCTGGCTCTGTTTTCAGGGATCGCTCTTGGTTTGTGCTCAGAGAACCATATGCTATGCCGGGTATTGAACCAGAGTCAGGTGAATATAAGGCAACTGAGTTCTTGCTATACTATCTCTGTGGTCCGTAATGTTTATTTTTAAAATCTTTACTAATTTGGAAGGAATCAGATCACAAATTATATTTTAAAATCAACACAAACTGTACACAAATTAATGCTGGTGAAATATAATATTTTATTTTTACTGTGTTTTTTTTTTTAATTTTTTGGGCCATAGTTGGCAATACATGGCCATACATGGCCATACATGACTCTGCACTTAAGAATTACTCCTGGGGGCGGAGAGATAGCCCAGCGGGTAGGGCGTTGCCTTGCACGCAGCCAGCCCATGCCGGCCCGGGTTCGATCCCCGGCATCCCATATGGTCCCCCGAGCACTGCCAGGAGTTATTCCTGAGTGCAGAGCCAGGAGAAACCCCTGAGCATTGCCGGGTGTGACCCAAAAAAAAAAAAAAAAGAATTACTCCTGGCAGTGCTCAGGGTACCAGATGAGATGCCTGGGTTCAGATCCTGGTTGTCACATGCAAGACAAGTGCCTTCCTTACCCACTGCACTATTCTTGACCCCTGAAATATAATGCTTTTAGTTTTGGGGGGGCTTTTTTGGTCATACCCAGCAATGTTCAGGGGTTACTCCTGGCTCTGCACTCAGGATTTACTCCTGGCAGTGCTTGGGGGACCATATAGGATTCTGGAGTATAGAAGCATAGAACCTGGTCGGCCGTGCAAGGCAAAACGCCCTACCCACTGTGCTATCACTCCAGTGCCTGAAATATAATGCTTCAAAACTGCAGTATGGGAGGAAAAAAAACCACAGTATTTTTGTTCTCCAACAAGCTATAACCTTATTTTGAACTGAGACGAAGCAGAGTTGGCTCCAGTTGAAGCACGCATCCTGAACCACAGCAGCACTCCTAAAGCACAGTCTTGGGAAAGCACAGAGAGAAGGGAATAGGAACAATGAATGTGCATAAAAAGGAAAAATGAGGGATGGAACAGAGAAATAAGAAGCACTACCCTAAAAGTTCAGCAGCCTTTAGCTATGAAGAAGGGAAAAAGTAAAAGAAGCAGATGAGATAGAAAGGATGAAGGGAGGGAATGGAAAAGAAGGCCAGATGGTGAAGAGCAATGGAGCATAACAGGAAATTGCCTTAGGTACTAAAGTTCACTGATCTAGAGTCTTTGGCCCACTTGACAATAGCCTAGTTCTAGTCTCCTCTTTCTCTTATTCCCCTCTTCCTCCCTCTCTCTAATCTTTTTTTAATTTTATTTTGT
Source organism: Cryptotis parvus (assembly GCA_021461705.1). Lineage (NCBI taxonomy): Eukaryota > Metazoa > Chordata > Mammalia > Eulipotyphla > Soricidae > Cryptotis > Cryptotis parvus. Next base: position 32,874 of record JAJIBD010014675.1, on the reverse strand, counting down.
TTTGGACCACAGTCAGTGATGCTCAGGGGTTACTCTTGGTTCTGTGCTCAGGGATCAATCCTGGAGGTACTCAGGGGACCATATGGGGTGTCCCAGATCGAACCCAGGTCAGTTACATGCAAGGCAAGTGCCTTTTTTTTTTTTGTGTATTTTGCTATAGTGTCATGTCTTTTATTTTCAATAGTGGGGCTACTAGTGCAATTTTGACTATAGCTCCAAAAAGATGAACAAATTTTCTTTTCTTTTTTCTTTTTTTTCTTTCTGGTTTTTGGGCTACAACACAGTGCTCAAGGGTTACTTCTGACTCTGTAGTCAGAATCCACTCCTGGCAGTACTTGAGGGACCATATGGGATGCTGTGAATCCAACCTGGGTCAGCTGTATGGAAGGGACGGCGCCCTACCTGCTGTGTTATCTCTCCATCCCAGAAGAGGAATAGATTTTAATTAACAACAAATTTAATTGGTATAAAAGGGACAGATGTCACCAAAATAAAGCTTTTTGTTTTGTTTTGTTTTTTGCTTTTCGTGTCATACCTGGCAATGCTCAGGGGTTACTCCTGGCTCTGCACTCAGGAATTACTTCTGGAGAGGTGCCGGGGACCGTATGAGATGTCGGGGATTGAACCTGGGTCGGCTGCGTGCAAGACAAATGCCCTACCCTCTGGACTATCGCTCCGGCCCAAAACAAAGCTATTTTAACCCTAAATTGTGTTGATCAATCTACGTATTTATCCACATACTGTTACTACCACTCAAAATATATTCTGTTCTAGTTTGCATACTTAATCAAGTCACATAGAATAAATCCATATAGCCCACTGGCATAAATGGAAACATTGGATAAAAGCTCTAGGGGAATATGGATCTGAGCGATATAGAGCTTAAGGCACTTAGCCAACCCCAGTTCTCTCTCTGGCACCACATATAGTTCCATCAACTAGGAGTAAACCTTGAGCTGATTGTGGCCCAGCTCCCCTACCGCCAAAAAAAAAGTTAAAAAAAAATGTTTTAGGGAATAGATTACAACTCAATAAAGGGGGATCAGAACAATAGCACAGTGGGTAGGGTGTTTGTCTTGCTCATGGCTAACCAGGGTTCTATCCCCGGCATCCCATATGGTCCCTCAAGCACTGCCAGGAGTAATTCCTGAGTGCAGAGCCAGGGAGACACCCCTGAGCATCACCAGGTGTGACCCAAAAAGAAAAAAAAAGACTCAATAAAAGGAAAAAATTAACAATAATAACTCTCAAAACATAGAATCTGAGCAACTGGGTGAATTCCACGCCATTATTCGAATAAATGTAATGATCCACTGGTAGGACATTTATCATCACAAAACCATAATTGTTACTTTTTTTAAATTTTAACTTAACGTTTTGTATTTAGCACCATGATTTACAAAGTTGTTCAGAACAGAGGCTCAGACATACAGTGTCCAACATGGATCCCACCACCAGTGTCTACTTCCCCTTCCCCAGTATCCCCAGGTTCTTGTCCCATCCTTCTGCCTGTCTCCTTAAGAGGACATTTTTTTTTGTGTGTGTGTGTTTTTATTTTTATTTTATTTAATTTTATTTTAAGTATTTTATTATACCACCGTGAGATATACAAATAAAAAGATATACAATTAAAAAGTTCATGTTTGGGTTTTGGTCATACAGTGTTCCAGCACCCATCCCTCCACCAGTGCCCATCTCCCACCACCAACATCCCCGGTTCCCTCCCCCTCCCCAGCCCCCCTCCATGGCAGGTTCTTTATTTCTTTCCCTTTCTCTCTCTTTAAGAGGACATTTTTAAGTTTGGTAGTTTGTGTCTCGCATTTACAGTAAATAGCCATAATTATTTACATAATTAAATATAAAATGTTTATTACGTAGCTTCACAATTATTTAAATATGCTACCTTAACTCTTTTTTTTTAACCCAATCTTGTCATATAAACATTACCCCTTTTTACTCATGAGGGAGCTAGCAAGGTTCAGAAAAGTTAAACTGTGGCTGGAGCAATAGCACAGCAGGTAGGATGTTTGCCTTGCTCGTGGCCGACCAGGGTTCATTCCCTGGCATCCCACATGGGCACCGAGTACCATCAGGGGTAATTCCTGAGGGCAGAGTCAGGAGTAACCCCTGACTGCCTCAAGGTGTGACCCAAAAAAGCAAAAAAAAGAAAAAAAGTTAAATTATCTAAAATTCCCACATGATAGTTATTAACCATTATGATTTGATGCCAGTTTTCTAATTCCATAGCACAACATTCTTTCATTTATTTATTCATTCATTCGTTCGTTTGTTTGTTTGTTTAATTGAATCACAGTGAGCTACACAGTTCCAGAATGTTCATATCAGGTTTTAGGCATAGGAAGTCCCAACATCATCCCTCCACCAGTGTACATTTCCCACCACTAATGTCTCCAATTTTCCTCCTGCCACCCCTCCTGTGCCTATCTCTGTGGCAGACACGTTCCTTTTCTCTGCCTCTGTCTCTCTGCCTCTCTGTCTCTGTCTCTCTCTGCCTCTTTCTCTCTCTCTCTCTCTCTTTCCCTTCTCTCATTTTCCCTTTTTTAGGCATTACATTCTTTCTACAATTCCACACGGTCTTTGATTAAAGATTAAAGGGCATTTAATATTCACTTAAATTCTGTATCATTTCCTGAAATTACTTTCTTCTAGTTATAAACTTAGATCTACCCTAATAATTTCTGTAACACCTAGTCAATCCTCTTATTAAGGGAAAATATGGCATGTGTTCTGTCTTTCTTAATTTCTTGATGTGTTATTTATATGAGAGATGGTTTCCAAAACAGCATAGTGTTCAGTATATCAAGAACAATGGGATTAACAGGGACCAGAGCAATAGTACAGTGGGCAGGGCACTTGTGTTGATTGAACACAGCAGACTAGGGTTCAATCCCCGTACCCCATATGGTCCCCCAAGCAGCACCAGGAGTTATTCCTGAGTGCACAGCCAAAAAGTAACCCCTGAGCTTTACCCGATGTGACCTAAAAGCAATATATATATTGGACTGTACACAGCAGGTATGGAGTTTTTCTTACTCCAGAGTACTTTTTATGGTTTTGGATTTTTGGGTCATAGAATTACTATTACTCCTGGCTGTGCTTAGAGGACCATTTGGGATGCTGGGGATAGAACCCAGGTTGGCCGTGTGCAAAGGCAAACACCCTGTTCACTGGATTATTTCTCCGGCTCCAGATCATCTAATTTTTTTTTTCTTTTTGGGTCACACCTGGCGATGCTCAGGGGTTACTCCTGGCTCTGCACTCAGGAATTACTCCTGGCGGTGCTCAGGGGACCATATGGGATGCCGGGATCAAACCCAGACCAGCATAGGCCGGCCGCGTGCAAGGCAAACACCCTTACCCGCTGGGCTATCCCTCCGGCCCCAAGATCATCTTCTAAAGAAGAAAATTTTGGGGGCGGGGAGGCCCAGAGTGATGGCACAGAGGATAGGGCATTTGCCTTGCACATGGTGTGCAGAGCCAGGAGGAACCCCTGAGCATTGTCCATGTGACCCAAAAAAGCAATAAATAAAAAATAAGATTTTTGTTTTGTTTTTGGAGTAACACATAGGCTACACCTGGTTCTGTGCCCAGGAATCACTCCTGGTGGCGGACATGGGACCTTTATGCAGTACAGGGGAACAAACTGGAGTAAGTCAGCATGTAAGGTTGTGCCTTAATCCTGTACTATTTTTGTAGCCAAAGATTTTATTTTATCTTTTAAATGTATCACTTGTATCACTTGTCTTCCCGTTGTTCATGGATTTGCTCGAGCAGGCACCAGTAACATCTCCATTCGTTGGGAATGAGGTTCATTATTGTTACTGTTTTTGGCAATCGAATACACCACGGGTAGCTTGCCAGGCTTTGCCGTGGCTCTGGGTTCATCCCAGGGGTCCAGTCTTTTTCTCTCACCATCAACCATCCAGGGCCCATGGGGCAAGCCTATCTCCTGTCTGCCACCTGCTGACACAGCCAGGCACCACAACCACACCTGAACACCTCGAGGGGGCAGTAAGTGCTTCTCGGCCTTTTGGCTAAGATCAAGAGTAGTATCTTTTAAATGCATTTTATTTCATCTTTTAAATGTATTTATCTATGTTTGGGGGATATACTTACCAGTGCTCAGGGCTTACTACTGCCTCTGTGCTCAAGGATCACTTCTGGCTATGCTCTGTGGACCATATGGGGTGCCAGGGCTTGAACCCAGGTTGGCCACGTGCAAGGGAAATGCCCTCTCTCTGTGTAGTATAGCTACAGTCCTATCTATCTATCTATCTATCTATCTATCTATCTATCTATCTATCTATCTATCTATCTATCTATCTATCTATCTATCTATCTATCTATCTATCTATCTATCTATCTATCTATCTATTCATTTAGTCATCCATTTATTTATTTACTTGCTTATTTATTTTTGCTTTTTTGGGGGTGCCACACCCAGCAATGCTCAGGGGTTACTCCTTGCTCCGCACTCAGGAATTATTCCTGGTGGTGTTTGGAGGACCCTATGTGATGCTGTAGATTGAACCCAGGTTGGCCGCCTGCAAGGCAAACAAACTCCCTGCTGTGCTATTGCTCCAGTCCCCCATATTTTATGTTTAGAGGTAAAAGAGGGCCAACAAGATAGCTCAAAGATACAGGTTTGGTCCCTAGTACTATATGGTTCTCTCCAAGCACTGCCAGGAGTGACCACTGAGTGCAGATCTGGTAGTAGCACTAGAGTGAACGCACCCCCCACACCAAAAAAAAAAAAAAAAAACTTTTTTTCTTTCTCATTTGTTTGATTGGGATCACATTAGGCAGTATTCCTGGTGGTATGCGATGCTGAGGATAAAACCCAAGTTAGCCATACCAGCTGTACTATCTCTCCAATTCCAAAAAATTAATGCATCTAGCAAGTATCCACACAAGCAGAACTCAACCTATATTATTTTCTCTCCTCTCCTTCAGCTCTTATTACATGGTTCATGAGAATCATGTTTTCAGAATTTAAGAAATCTCTCACCGAGAAGGTGGAATTTATTACATTTTTGAAAAGTGAAATGTGAGATAAAAATCTTTAAAAAGTTTCAAAGTTTCACAATTAAATGGGAATTTATAAGAGGTGGAAGAATGAAATTGTTGAGGCAAACAATAAAATAGAGAAGACCACAGTTGTACTTGTTCATGCACTCAGTCGGAAGATGATTTATTTATACTGTGTTTTAAAAAGTCCTTGATGCTTCCCTTACCATATTGATATTTCATGTATTCTTTCACTTAGCCTTTACTCTATCATTTGTGTGAACTGTAGTATACTTCCAAACCTAACATTCTTAGTAACCAGCTAATTTTGTGGGGTTTGTTTGATTTTGGGGGGCCACACCCAGGTGTCCTCAGAACTTACTCCTGGCTGTGCACTCAGGAATCACCCCTGGTGGGGCCTGGGACCTTATGGGCTGCTGGCAGTGGTGTGCAAGGCAAGTGCCCTACCCTCTGTGCCCCCAGCCAGCTGATTTTTCCACTAAGAAGGGCATGAATTTTCTAGGTCTGGTCACACCTGCTGTTGTTCTCCAACTCATCGTGTATGAGAAGGGTAGAGAATGGCTACCTCCTTTCTTCACCACAAGTCTGGAATGGGACAGGAACAAAGATCGGAATGACATCAGCCATACCTATCTACACAGGAATGACAGAATTTAGAATTTAGGCATATAACCGTAAGACCAAATTGTGACAAAACAAATGGTATTACAGTGCGCTCAGACTCTTGTCCTCAGGCAGTCAAGACTGAAAACAGAAGAGAAGAAAAGGGATGGCAGGATTCAGAAGAAAGTTGATTTGAGAAAGAAGGGAACTGCGGAGAGCTGGGGCACGGGGTCTCCTTATGTAGGATGCTTGGGAAAACTGAAGAGCATCTCTTTAACTACTGGGGATGGGAACGCTCTTTGCTTTGGGTTGGAAAGATCAAGGAGCTGGGAAGAGTAAGTCTATCTTTTGCATATCCTGGGCCCATTCTGGTGACTTTCTATACTAGAGAATTTTCTTTGGGGCCATTCTCTTTCTAATCTCACCCCACCTATTTTCCCTCCTTACATTACCATATCAGTAGAGGGCAAATCTTCTTAGAAACCTTCATAACTTCTTCATATTTTAAGTATAAAGTATATCCCCAAATCTAAAGTACAAATTTAGCATTTGTATATTAAATTCAAAAGCAAAAAATGCAAGCAAACATTTCCTTCATAGTCCAGACAAATAAAAGCACAAACTCATGGAATTACAAAATGTGTGAAACAAACTCAGTTTCTAAGGAGGAAACCCAGAAGGGCGTCCTAACCGAGGGGCAGCTCCTGGAAATGGCTCATTCCCTACTTCACAAATTCTAAAATCTCAGTGTTTAATAATTTAGACTTTTTCAAATATTCTTCAAATTATTTGATAGTGATTCATTTGTTCTTCATCTTTCTGACACTATGCTTACAATCCTTTTTCTGTGTTTCTGCAGAAAGAGAATTTGAGGAAAACAATGAAAATGGAATGTCATAGAACTAATTTTCCTATTAAAAAAAAAGAAAAAATAATAATGTACCCCCCCGCCCCCCGTCAACCCCTGCAAAGACTTTCAATTGTTTTCTGTTTTTGGCCTATTAGTGTGAGAAATGTGCTGAAAATCCTAATATTTCACTCAAATGAATTTGGCAAATGAAAAATGTGATCATTCACTCTCTCTACTCCTTGTACCTAATACCCACTTGTAGCTCATGATTTTCAACACTATATACTTAAAGTGTTCCACTGTTTACTTCTAAGAATTCCCAAGAAGAGAAGAGGGAAGGGCCCCTTTAATACTAGCTCCTGAGAACACGTACTAGAATATGAAAGCCAGTTTGTCTAGCATGAGTAGGATTAAATCATGGAGGGATTGGAATGTGAACTCCGTTCAGGCACAGGTTCAGGAATATTGAAACAATTCTAAAGCTGCTTTCAGCTGGTTAAGAATCATTAACATCTCTTCAGCTTTTAACAAAACCCCACAGGGGAAGAAAACACTGCTGGGAGTCAGCCTCTTTGTCTCTTTTGCTTTACTATCCCTTCCTGATCCCTCATTTACCTGAGAACTCACAAGACAAAGAAATGGGTGTAGGGCAGGCCTCTGGCACTAAGCCTTATTCAGCATTCAAAGCTCTCAGAATGGTTCTGGTATTTAAACGTAATAAAGCAGCAGACTGGAAAGCAGAAAGGTTTGTGAAACTCTATCAGGTATACTATTTTGAGGCTGAATGCAACTTTGAACCCTGCTAAAATAGTACACTTAATTTGTTTCCTGCACTTCTCTAACTCAAATTACAGTCTTTTATTTCTATTTTCTTCCACTTTACCTTTTATACCTTTCTGATTTCAGAAATACTGGTAATAAAAAATGGAGGGGGTTGATTTTTTTCTGCCCCTGTGTTGCATTACTATTTGTATTGCAATGACAAAGTTTATGCACATGTTTACTATGGTACACATACACCTGGTGGTGTGCTTACACAGTCCACGGAGGTTCCACACATATGACAGTGCTGGCATACAAAGGAGCTCGCCAGAGTGCACCTTTCTGTATTACAGTGATAGCACTGTTTAGTTGTGGGGCTCTCCCCATTCTTTGACATGTGATTACTCTTCCCCTGTTAAAGGTGAAGAAATTGAGACCTGGAGAGCTTAATTGCTCAAAGTCATAGTGTTGGGCTGGAGCATCATCAAGCGGGGAGTGTTTGCCTTGTATACAGCCAACCAAGGTTTGATCCCCAGAATCCCATATGGTCCCCCAAGCACCGGCAGGAGTAATTCCTGAGCACATAGCCAGAAGTAATGCCCTGATCATTGCCTGGTGTGGGCCAAAAAGGCAAAATGGAAAAAAAGTCATAGTGCTAAGAAGTAGTAGATATTGAATTCAAGTTGGTGTCTGTTGGGCTCTTTAACTTTATTAATGCTGGGGGCCCATAGAGATAGAATAGGGGTTAGGGCATTTGTCTTGCATGCTTTCACACAGTCAACAAAGATTCAATAACTGGCAATTTATAAGGATCTCCGAGCACCACCATGAGTAATCCCTGAGCACTGCACTGAGTGTAGCGCCTGTTCCCTTGCCTCCAAACAAAAAAAAAAATGGATGTCAGGACTAACCCAGATGGCACTGGGAATGCTCTCTGGTGGAGATAGCAGGAACATCAGGAGCAACACAATAACTACAGTCAGTAAAAGTAATTACTTTTACAGTTTCCACCTGCCCCATCTTTGAACATTTGCATTTTCTTCCTTTTACTTTTTTCTCTAGTAGTTTAGATCTATGGGAGTGGAGTCTGAAAAGTACAGTAGACATATCGGATTGGGAGTTTGAGGCAAGGGGAGAATCAACTGAAGAGGCTGGGAGATTACTACAAGGGCAAATGTGCATGTTTTGCACACAGGTGGCCCAGGTTTGATCCCTGGCACCATATGGTCCCTCCAGCATTTCCAGGAGTAAAATACAGCAATGCACTAGAATTAGCTCTGAGCACCTCTATAACATAACCCTCTCCCCAAAAAAAAATGAATTATATGGAGGCGGGGCAGAGCAATAGTACAGCAGGTAGGGCATTTATCTTGCACACAGCCAACCCGGGTGCTATTCCCGGTATTCCCTAAGACCCCCAAGCACCACCAGGAGTAATTCCTGAATGCAGAGCCAGGAGTAACCTCTGAGCACTGCCTGTTGTGACCCAAAAAAAAAAAATAGTTTACATTTACTAAGCCCCTTTTATGTACAACTCCAGAAGTTCACAACTGAGGCTGCAGAGTAAGGATCAGAGGTTAAGAAACCTGCCTTGCAGCCTACCCAGGTTCAGTCTTTGGCACCACAAATACACCCCTCAGCAACACCTGTTGTGTCCCTCGAGGCTTCTGCACAGCCATGCGTAGTCCTGAAGAGGGCCCAACCAACCCAGTGGCCCAGATCATACCCAGCTGCAGGACCCAAGAAAGGCCACATCCTCATGTCCTTGCACTGATTCAGTAGCCCCAGTGCTAATTATTGTCAGGAGGGGCCACTGGACTTTCTGAGCAGCGCGCCCAAAACAAAAGAAACAAACAAACAACAAAACCAAAAAGCAAAAAAAGAGTTCATATCTGATAGCCAAACATGGAAACTTAAAACCCTGCTACAATTCTTTGAGACAAAATCTAAGTAAGTCAGTATTTATGGTATGGTATGGCATGGTTTGGTATGGTATGGTATGGTGTATGGTATGGTGTATGGGGTATGGTGTACGGGGTATGGGGCATGGGGTATGGTATGGTATTATTATATTTTACTTTTTGTGTCACATCTGGCAATGCTCAGGGGTTAATCCTGGCTCTGCACTCAGGAATTATTCCTGGCAGTGCTTGGGGAACCATATGAAATGCTGGGAATGGAACTGGGTTGGCCACATGCAAGGCAATCGCCCTACCCACTGTGCTATTAAGCTATTACTTAGCTGTGCTAAGTAAGTCAGTGTTAAGCACAGTAAATTTTGGAGCTAACAGAACAAATGTAGATTTTAGTATGTTTGTCCCTAGAAACAAAAGATCTCAAATTCTTTCCACGGAAGAGTTTCATGTATGCCTCAAGGTTAAATTTATTCAGGCCAGTTAAAGAGTGGACTGGCAAGGGGAAGGTTTTAGGCGATCTTAATTTTTTTCAAAGGCTTAGCAAGAGCACACATTATTTTCAAAATGTTTTTCAAGGGCATTTTCCTAGAATCAGGTAAATGAGAGCAAGTAAGTGACCTACTTACAGCAAAAAATGCTCCAGGTTATAGAATATGGGAAGCCAAGTGCATACTGGAAACCACAGCATCTGGTCTTGTTTTATGCCTCATCTATCAATCTGCTATTACAGGAACTGCGAATTAATGTTTCAACTACTGTGTTCTTTTTTGACTAATGTATTCCTATCTTTGTTATTTTTACTCAATACCTTCAATGGATTGAGTAAAAATCCCCTCTACCACCTAAGGGGAAAAAAAGGCAATATTCAGTCCCAAAGGAAGATCACTCATTGTTGCCTAATGGACATATAGTAAGGTTAAACTGAAAGCTAAATTCACTACCAAATAAGTTTTGTTGTTGTTGTTGTGGTGGTGGTTTTTATTTATGGGCCCCACCCAGCAGCCACATGCAATACAAGCACCATAACCCATATGTAATTTTTTTGGTCCCTAATTCTCTGTTTTTATCATCGCTGATGTTCCACAGATAGTATCGCTTAAATATATTTATTTCCATATTAAACAACAAAATGCTGCTGAGATTTAATATCTAAGTTATAGGGGCTAGAGAGATAGTACAGTTGGTAGGGTACTTGCCTTTGCACACAGTCAACCCAGGTTTAATCCTGGCATCCCATATGATCCCCGAGACCTCCAGGAGTAATTCCTGAGTGCAGAACTAGGAATAACTCCTTAGCACTACTGGGTGGAACTCAGCCCTCACCTCCCCATCAGAAAAAAAAATCTAAGTTCTATAAAAAGTTCATTCGTGGGGCTGGAGCGATAGCCCAGCAGGTGGGGCGTTTGCCTTGCACGCGGCCAACCTGGGTTCGATCCTGAGCATCCCATATGGTCCCCGAGCACCGCCAGGAGTACTTCCCTGAGCGAGGAGCCAGGGGTAACCCCTGAGAGTTGCCGGGTGTGACCCAAAAAAGAAAAAAGAAAAAAAAAAGTTAATTTGTAGCATAAACTGAAAAAAAGATGTACAGTTGGAAGAAACACTTGACAAAAAGATTATGAAACAATATAAGGCTGTTAATGCTACTAGATAAAGAATTACATATACAGGGGGTGGAGTGATAGCCCAGCGGAAAGGCGTTGCCTTGCATGCGGCTGGCCCATGCCGGCCTGGGTTCGTTCCCCAGTATCCCATATGGTCCCCCAAGCATTGCCAGGACTAATTCTGAGTGCAGAGTCACGAGAAATCCCTGAGCACTGCTGGATGTGACTCAAAAAAAAAATTTTAAAAAAGAATTACATATACATACATTTTCATATTCATTCATTCAAAACTATACATAACATTTGAAATCATGAAAAGTATATATACAGTGATAAGCAGTCAACCCAGGATTAATTCCCATTTGTATCCCTGATCTGTGCAAGGAATGATTTCTGAGCAGAGTCAGAAATAAGCTCTGAGCACTGCTGGGTATCACCAAAAAAAAGAAAGAAACAAAACCAAACAAAAACCAGATTGGGGGCCGGAGCGATAGCCCAGCGGGTAGGGCGCTTGCCTTGCCGCGCCGGCCCAAGCCGGCCAGGGTTCGATCCCCGGCATCCCATATGGTCCCCCGAGCACCGCCAGGAGTAATTCCTGAGTGCAGAGCCAGGAGTAACCCCTGAGCATCGCCGGGTGTGACCCAAAAAGCAAAAAAAAAAAAAACCAGATATACTTTTTTGAGATAGATCATCTGTTTTCTTTCTTTCCTCTTTAATAGGGACTGAAGCGATCGGTTCATATCTCTCCTTGCTCCAATCTGTTGAAATGTTCATTCCCCATTAGATTTGCCTAGACTGCACCATTTTCCATTGGAACTTCAAATATGTAATCTTGGTCTTTCTTGGTGTCTCATGACTTCAGGTACAGCTGATTCTTTCTCCCTTTCTTTCTTCACCCATTTATTTAGCTTAACTTACCAAATAATAAGACTATTCTTTAAAATTATTTTTTAAAAACCGTAATTTACAAAGTTGTTCATAATAGTTGTTTCAGGCATTCAATGTTCTAACACCAATCCCATCACCACTGTCGCCTTCCATCCACCAATGCCTGAAGTTCCCGCTAAGTCTTCCCTTCTTAGCAGGCACAAAATAAGTTATTTTATACTGCTTGTTACAACATATATCTCACTGTAGTGTTACCAAAGTCATTACCTGAAGATCTACTGAGCTGTTAAGTGTGAGTGGAGCCTTCTGTGTTACTGCTTCTACTCACTGAGTTTAGTGGGCAATTAGTCCATCTAATTTTCTGTGGTCCTACTGGACTATCAGTACCCTGGAATAAATTTATTTGTTTTCTGGGTCACACTCAGTGATGCTCAGGGTGTTCTCCTAGTTCTACACTCAGGAATAATCCCTGGCAGTGCTGGGGGACCATATGGGATGATGAGGATGAAACCTGGGTTGGCAGCGTGCGAGGCAAACTGCCCTACAGGCTGAACTATCATTCCGGCCCCAGCACCCTGAAATTTAGCAGTGGCTGCACATGCTCTCTAGGAGCTGTGGAATGGGATGATTTAGCAACTTCATTCTCTTCCAGATTGGTCCTGGAGCTATGAAGCTGGGCTCCTTTTGCTAGAGGATGTCAAGTGTGGGTGGGGCATTAAACTTCCAGCCATGTGGGGACTCGGGCATCACATGAAGGCTCCAGAGCCCGACCTGGGACAACTCAGCTGCAGCTTTCTATTCTTTTTTTTTTTTTTTTGGCTTTTTGGGTCACACCCGGCGATGCTCAGGGGTTACTCCTGGCTCTGCACTCAGGAATTACTCCTGGCGGTGCTCGGGGACCATATGGGATGCCGGGATCGAACCCGGCCGGGCACAGGCCGGCCGCGTGCAAGGCAAACGCCCTACCCGCTGGGCTATCGCCCGGCCCCAGCTTTCTATTCTTTATTAATGAAATTTTTTTTTTTTTTTTTGCTTTTTGGGTCACACCCGCAATGCTCAGGGGCTACTCCTGGCTCTGCACTCAGGAATTACTCCTGGCGGCGCTTGGGGGACCATATGGGATGCCAGGGATCGAACCCAGGCCGGCTCATGCCGGCGCGTGCGAAGGCAACCGCTCTACCTGCTGGGCTATCGCTCCGGCCCCCAGTTAATGAAATATTTTTAAAAGAACCAAGGTTACTAGTTGACTATTTTATCAGTATAACTACTACTATATGATTTTTATCTATTTGTTAAAGCTCTGCTTTTAATGTCACTGTCAAGTGAATCATTTCTAATAAGCAACAAATAGGATAGGGTTTATTGTCCTTACTTATTATCTCTTAACACGTATCTTCCTGCTATTTATCGATTTGCTCGAGCGGGTGCCAGTAGCGTCTTCATTTGTCCCATGTAGGTAAGTGAACAGATCCCAATGGCATCTGTTCACTTCAGTAATATGAAAAGCCCCAAACCATACATTCAGGTTTCTGACAAAGTCTGACCATCTTGTAGGTGGACGGCCATGTGTTCTTTTGATATCCCATGGAATCCAGTCCGTAACAGCTCTAGACCAGCGGTCGCATCTAAATCACATCATGTGTCCGAGCATCTGATTTCCATTATTTTGGCAAATGAGACAATGTCCCTGATTCTTGTTCATCGACGGAGGTTAGAACTTCGGATTCATTCTCTCACTTGAGTGAAGCATGATACTCTAAGCATAACTCTTGCAGTTCCTCTTTGGGAGACCCGAATAGCATTCTCATCCTGTTTTCGTAGGGCCCAGGTCTCTCAGCGTATGTTAGTGGAGGAAGAACGGTGTAGTCAAAAAGATGTGCCTGGAGCCGGAGGTTCATCTTCTTACACCACTTTCTCGAAACTCTTGAAGGTGTTCCACACTGCTCTCTTACTCCTATGTAGTTCAGGTGTTAGGTCATTCATCATGTTGAGTTCTTGACTTAGGTCCACATAACTGCTGCATTTGGAGATGTTTGTTCTGTTGAGAGCAAATGGAATGTCAGGAACTAGTCCATTTCTCAGGAATGTTGTCTTCTTGAAATTCAGCTGCAGTACAACCTTTCTCTGCTCATGGTTGATCAACCAGCATCTGTGCCTCTTGGCGGATATTTTGGTGTTATTAGAACAAAGTCATCAGCGAAGCAGAGGTGATGTAGTTGTCGACCATATATCTTCACTCCCATTCCTTCCCATTCCAGTCATCGCATGACGTTCTAGAGGGTGGCATGAAGAGTTTCGACTTTAAATGGAATCTTCCTGTCGAACCCCCTCTTTTTACATTGATGATCACTTCCTTGTAGAATGGTGAGATCCTGGTAGTGAATCCATAATACAACTCATGGAGGATCCTGATGTACTGAGTTCATTCAAACTCAAACTTACTCATTAAAAAAATTTTGGGGGCTGGAGCGATAGCCCAGCAGGTAGGGCGTTTGCTTGCATGTGGCCGGCCTGTGCCAGCCCGGTTCGATCCCCGGCATCCCATATGGTCCCCGAGCACCGCCAGGAGTAATTCCTGAGTGCAGAGCCAGGAGTAACCCCTGAGCATTGCCGGGTGTGACCCAAAAAAAAAAAAAAAAAAAAATTTTTTTTTTGGTATTTGGCTCACAACTGCCAATGCTCAGAGATTACTTCTGGCTCTGTGCTCAGGAATTATTCCTGGTGGTGCTTGGGGAACCATATGGTTGCTGGAAATTGAATCAGGGTTGGCTGCATGCACGGCAAACATCTTTAACTGTATTAATCACTCTGACCCCAACTTATTCAAACATTCTACACTTGTTTGTCTGCTTGTCCCTCTAATATTTTATTCTGAATGTTATCATGAAGTTTCCTTACTTGGATTCCTTTTTTTTTTTTTTTTTTGCTTTTTGGGTCACACCCGGCGATGCTCAGGGGTTACTCCTGGCTCTGCAGTCAGGAATTACTCCTGGCGGTGCTTGGGGGACCATATGGGATGCCGGGGATCGAACCCGGCCGGCATAGGCCGGCTGTGTGCAAGGCAAACGCCCTACCCGCTGGGCTATCTCTCCGGCCCTGGTTTTGATTTTTATCTTGGGTCCTACCCAGTGTTCCTCTAGGGTTTCTCCCTAAGGAAAAGCCATTTGGTTCCAGTGATTAAACTAGGTTTTTTGGCATGCAAATCATGTGCTCAGTCCACTAAGCTCTTTAGGCAATAGTCTTGATTTCTTAAACACACCAGTTTATTAAATGGTTCAGCTTATCAGATAAACGTTTAGACTGAGCAGTACAGGTTTTTACCAAGGGGTCAGAGAAATAGTACAGCAGGTAGGGCTCTTGTCTTGCACACTGCAAACACCAGTTCAATTCCCAACACCTCTTATCGGTCCCCTGATCCCTGCCAAGAATGATCCCTGAATGCAGAGCCAAGAATAAGCCTTGAGAACTAATGGGTATGGATGGATCCAAACCAAAAACTCAAAATGGAAACAAAACATATCACATATTGTCACAAAAACACATCTTAAGTAATCAAACAGGGGGCCGGAATGATAGTACAGTGGGGAGGGTGTTTACCTTGCATGCGGCTGACCAGGGTTCCATCCCTGGCATCCCATATGGTATTCTGAGCACAGCCAGGTATAACTTCTGAGTGCAGAACCAGAAATAATTTCTGAGCATTGGCAGGTATGAGCCAAAAGTCTAAAAAATTTTTTAATAAATAAGGACAATAAACCCAATCTTATTTGTTGGTTATTAGAAATGATTCACTTGACAGTGACATTAAAAGAGCAGAGCCTTAGCAAATAGATAAAAAATCTACTTTTTTTTTTTTTTTTGCTTTTTTGGGTCACACCGCAATGCTCAGGGGTTACTCCTGGCTCTTCGCTCAGGGGTTACGTCTGGCGGTGCTCGGGGGACCATATGGGATGCCGGGATCGAACCGGGTTGGCTGCGTGCAAGGCAAATGCCCTACCCGCTTGGCTATCACCCGGCTCCCAAAAATCTACTTTTTTTTTTAGATTTGAGCATTGCCGGTATGACCCAAAAAAATCAGTGATGACTCAGCAAAGTTCCTAAAATAGTAGCCTAGACTTCAGTCTCAAATCATTTCCTGGGGGCCAAGAATATAACTCAAAGGTTAGAGTTCATGTTGTGCATGTTGATTCCCAACATTACATGCTCCCACTAGCACTCACTGGCTGGCACCACTGGGCCAAGTATCCCAGGAGTGACTCTATGGCCTCCAAATAGCATTGCGGAAGCTCCACAAAATAAATAAAGACAAACAGGGAGAGCCAAAATGTGAATCCCTAAGTAAAAACTTAGAACACCTAAAACGGACTCAGGAATCTGCATTTTTTCAAAACTGTTCCAGTGAATATGTCCACAATGAAAGTTAAGAACTTTTAAAGAAAACTTCTTTCTTCAGGGTTTAGTACATGTACTAACCTCAGCTTCAGAGAAAACTAACCATACCCTTGTCTTAGGGAAAAAACTGAAAAATTCAGTTCCATGTGGAAAGAATTACCATGAACTGCTTTTAAAGATGTTAGTTACAGTAAAAACAAAACTTCAAATTAAGTTATTATTTTTAGTATGTTGATTCTAAAAATCATAGAGGGAACACCCAGGAAGTCAACAAAAAATATGTTGTTACAATTTCCCAATTAATATTATACATAATGTATTATTTATTGAACCACTACTGTGGACCAAAAATGGTGTTTTGTGCCGCCAGGGATTATATCAAGCCATTTTGAAGTGAAAAGCATATGTTCACTCTTCTCTATTCTGAAAGAACCAAGTTAATTTAGTGACTGCTAGAAATGAACTGACATAGAATGAGGAAAGTCAGTAATTTGATGTTAGGGGCCTATATAGAGAGGGCATCCTAAGGATTTGCCAATAAAAAGAGCAGGATAAATAAAAAGGTATAGGTCCCTACCTAAACCACCAGAAAAGGAGTAAGCATTTGGATTTTGAGGGGTACAAACCTATGGTGAGTCTTTTATTATTTTATTATACCATCGTGAGATATACAATTACAAACATGTTCCTGATTGGGTTTCAGTTATAGTGTTCCAGCACCCATTGCTACACCACTGCACACTTCCTGCCTCTAAAGTTCCCAGATTCCCTCCCCCACCCCCTCCTATGGTGAGTCTTGATTATTCAGCCACTTCCTTTCCTGTGCAATCATTCCATACTAGAAAAATTGTGACTGTATATAAATATACTGGAAGCTCCATCTCACTCTGGAATTCATTTAAGATGTCCTAGTAAGGTGACCCACTCCTAAGGTGACCTTATGCCTGAGTTAGGTTTTTGGGGGGTTGTGGTTTGGGGAATAGATGGTAGTGCTCAGGGCTTCCTTCTGGCTCTGCGCTCAGGGATCAGTCCTGGTAGGCTCAGGGGACTATATGGGATAACAGGGATTGAGCCAAGTTGGCTGTATTCAAGGCAAGAAGCTACCTACTGTACTATTGGTCCGGCTCACAAGTCTTTCAGTTTTAGTACTGACAAGTCCTATATATGCTCAAGAATTCTAACTGGGTCAGAGAAATAACTCCAAGGGCTGGAGCACATGGCTTTGCATGTAAGGGAACTGGGCTCAATTCTTTTCTTTTCTTTTCTTTTTTTGCAGTTTGGGTCACACCCGCAAAGCTCAGGGGTTACTCCAGGCTCTGCACTCAGGAATTACTCCTGGCGGTGCTCAGGGGACCATATGGGATGCCAGGGATCAAACCCGGCCAGCAAAGGTCGGCCAAGTGCAAGGCAAACGCCCTACCTACCCGCTAGGCTATTGCTCTGGCCCCTGCGCTCAATTCTTGACACCTCATGGTCCCCTGAGCACTGCCAAGAGTGCTTAGAGCTAAAAATAGCCTTGAGCACTGCCAAGTGTGACATCAGACTCCACCCAGCAACTCACCACCCCCCAAAAAAGGAAACCCTATGAATTTCATGAAAACTGACTAGGTTGGTTACCCTAACCCTTCAAGTAACAATATGTTTCTTAGCTGACATGTATCACTCAGTGAGTGACAGAACCTCATCATTATCACTCTTCTTCTCTCTCACTCTCTGTTTCCCTGTCATTCCAGGGATGGAATCTAGGGCCCCACACAGGTAGGCCTTTGCTCTACCACTGACCTAAATCTCCTGCCTTCCACGATCATCTGAAATTTCATTTCTTAATTCATTTTCCTTATGGATGGGAATGGATCCCAGGGGACCCAAAACCACAAAGCTCTTTCCCTTAGTAGTCCTACCTTTTTAGCCAAGTTAAGCATGTCTTCAAAAATAAGTATCACCTGTCTGATCTAAAGATGAGAGCCTTCTACTGATAGTATACCACCTACACAGCAGAGTCTGGCAAACTATCCGTGTTTTACTTGTTATGCCAAAAACTAGTAACAATTATGGACCTCAATTCCATGACCTGAAGAATGGTTTGAGGCTCTTCCTGTCCCTGGAGCAAGCAGATGCCCTTGATTGCTACACTTGCTTGCAACAGGACATATGGAGATGTTAGTGGTGCCCACTCGAGCAAATCGATGAACAATGGGAAGACAGTGATAGAGTGATAGTCTGATCTAAGACTGACAAGCACTAATGAATTTCCTTTCTTTTCCTTTTTCGCTTTTCCCCCTTCCCTCCCTTCTTATTTTGGTTTTCAGTCACACCCAGCAGAGCTCACTGCTGTCTCCTTGCTCTGAGCTCATCAGTCACCCCTGCTGGGGCTTGGAGGACCATGTAGTGTGCCAGGGATGAAACCCAGGTGAGCTGTGTGGAAGACAAGTGCCCTGATACTATACTGTTTTTCCAAGTCCCTAATTTTTTTTGGTGAATGTTTGTACTGTTCACATAATCATTTTATTCTATTTAAATTTCTCTCACTCTAAATATTCTAGTCATCCCAGATGTCAACAAATTCACTATTTTTCTGGGGTGGTGGTGGTGGGGGGGAGCACATCTGACTATGCGTAGAACTTCTTCCTGGCTTTATGCTCTGTGACACTCCAAGTGGTACTCAAAGGACCAGGGTGGTGCCAGGGATGAGCCTGATCTGCAGCTTGCAAGGCAAGCACCCAATACTGTCTTTTCAGCTCCATAATCATTTCAAAACATTCAGGACTGGGCTGGAGAGACAGTACAGTGAGAAACTGAAGCACCTGCCTTGCATGCCGCTGACCCAGGTTCTACCCAAGCTCCGCACATGGTCCGGAGTATCACTAGGAGTGATTGCTGAATGCCCAGGAGTAAGTCCTCAGCGTTGCTGGTTGGCCACCCCTCCTGCAAATAAAACGAACCCCCAAACAATAACAAAATCCATTCAGGATCAGGGACTGAATGAGGACCATATGAATCAGAGAGCAAATAAATAAGCAGGATGCCTTTCTTTACAAAGATGACCGGGTTCCAGCCCCCTGCACTAGATAATGGTCTTCTGAGCACCATCAGTATTGATCTCCAAATCAAATCAAAACTGCCAGGTCTCCCCCATGAGATCAGGGCAGCATGTTCTACTACCAAGTACCATCTGGAGCCACCCCCAAGCACAGCAGGACATATATCCACCTCTCAAGCAAATAAATGAATACACAGTTAAACAAAAACATCCAGGTGTCCTTGTCATCCATCATTACCCTTTAAAGACATGATTTTTTTCAACTTTTCTCACTCATTAAAAATTTAAATTTATGTTCAAATTATTATCCTAGAGGAAAACTAAAGAGGTGTAAAGAGAAAATGAAGAGTGCAGAGTTTGAACTAGATCCAGAATCCAACAAAGTTTTGCCACTTTGTAAGTACATGAATTTAGGGAAGTTTCTTTCTGAGTTTTAACTTTATTGGATATTACCAAAAAAAAAAATTCAAACAAGGGAAAAGATAATGGCTATTTTATTTTATTTGGCTTAGGGGCCACAACGGGTAGTGCTCAGGTTCCTCCTGGCTCTGTGCTCAGGGATCACTCCCGGTAGGTTCGGGATAGACCCTGGATAAGTCACTGCATGGCAAGCACCCTACATGCTGTACTACCACTCTAGCCTGATGATGGCTATTTTATTTTATTTTATTTTTTGCTTTTTGGGTCACACCCGGCAATGCTAAGGGGTTTTTCCTGGCTCTGAGCTCAGGAATTACTCCCTGGCGGTGCTCAGGGGACCATATGGGATGCCAGGGATTGAACCCCGGGCTGGCCTCGTGCAAGGCAAATGCCCTGCCCGCTGGGCTATCGACTCCGGCCCATGATGATGGCTATTTTAGAGGACCCCACTCCCCTGGAAAATTTAGATTAAGGTCACCAAGGAACAAAGAAGTATATAGCCTGACAACTAGTAGATAGTCAATAAATTGTAGCTCTTGTTCTCACTACAGTATCACATTCTGTAGCAACAGGAGCTTTCCCTCCGCCCAACTCTCAGGCTGCAGTCCACCAAACCTGCCTAAAATCCGAGAGGGACAAAGCACCTTCCCTCGGAGGTAAAGAGAGGGTAAAGAAAAGAAAAGAAAAAAAAAAAAAAAAAACAGGAGGAACGGACTCGTTGCTCCAAGCTCCCATCTCCTCTGAAGGAAGCAATGCCTTCTCTCAGGGTACAGGGTGGAACTTTATGCCTGCTTTCAATCTGTGTTCAAGAGACGCTGACTTTCAGGGCTGCTAACTCTTGGGGGGGCAAATGCAACGTCCCCTCTCTCATTCAATAAAGGAAAGGGGTACTAGGAAAGGGGAAGTCAAAGATGCAAAACCTGCCACCAGAGGCCCCATTCCGTCTTAACTCACAGGTTTCTGTGGGCGCTAAGGGGCGTTTCATTCAAGGATTTGCAAGCCAATGTAGGGATGGATGATGACCTCATCCTAGAAACTGACAGGCAGATGGAGAAGGGTGAGGGGTAGGCATGCGAAGCTGGCTAAGGGCTGCAAGCCCAGAGCCCGGCAAGGGCAGAGGGAGGGTGCAGAAATCAGGGAAGCATTTCTTTCTTCTCGGGTCACACCGGCAATGCTCGAGGGTTATTCCTGCCTCTGCACTCAGGTCCTGGCTGTTCTCGGGAGGGCGGGGGTGTTGGGGGGATTATATGGGACGCCGGGGATCGAACCCGTGTGGGCCGCGTGCAAGGCAAAGCCCTACCCGCTGTTCCATCGCTCCGGCCCTGGGCAAGCATTTCTTTTCACGAGACATCAAGCACCACCTCCTTCCGCTTTCTGCAGGACACTCTGGATTTGTTGGGATTTCTCCGGGAGCCGGCAAAGAGGGCAGAGACTTTAAAGGGCCCCGGAGAGATAAGCACTGCGGGAGGGAGCTGGCTGGCGAGCGCTGCCGGGTGGACGGAGCAGCCCCGCCGCTCCCTCTCGGCTCGCAGCTGGCAGGTGGCGCGCGCGTGGCGCAACCACGCACCGGCGCGGCCCGCAGCAGCCGCCGTCGTAAAACCCGGAAACGCGCTTCCGGTCCGCTTCCTCCGCAAGCCCAGGAGGCGCATGCTCGGAGGCCGGGGGCGGGCCCCTAGCTCCCGCCGGAAGCGTTTTCTCCCGGGAGGCTTTTCCTTCCTGGGTAACCTGGGCCCGGGGGTTTCTGCTGCTGCTTTTCCTGCTCCGGGTGAGTAGCGGCTTTCCGCGGGGCCGCGTGGGCCGGGTTTGGGAGTCCCGCGGCACACCTTGCGGAAACCGGCTGGGATCTGGGAAGCCGAGAAGGAAAGGTCACCTCTCTGCCTCCTGCGTCCCAACTCAGTGTCGCCCCCTCACTCCCCTCGGGCTCCTCACAGCCCTTTGTTATCCCGTGGATTAACCTCCAAGGGCGTCCGGGCCTTGACTCAGCTCCTGGCCGGCTCTCGTTCGTTAGGTCTCGGCTTGCGCTGCCCCCGAGGGGTCTGCTGTTTCCGAAGGACTCTCTAGGGGCGGCTGGAGCCCGGCGAGGACGGGCGCCGTCCGGACTGTCTCCGGTGCTGGGCTAAGGCGGCCCGGATGCGCCCGATCTCATTGTTGCACATTGCATCCACCTAGTGCAATAGCGGAGGTGGTGCTCGGGCCCCGGCACGCTCCGGCGGAAGATGGTGACACGAGTAATAACCTCTCTGCTGTGCAGGTTGGCAGCTTAACACTTTTTGGTCACTGTCTTGTGTTCTCAGGGTCTTGGTAGCTGCAAAACTGGTGCCTGGGACATCACTTTGTGCAACACTGGTGAATTAGAGAAATACTCTGTATGCGCCCCCTCGCTCTTGTCGGCTCACTTGAGGACGAGGGAATCAGGTCTCACCAAAGTTTTTTCTACCCTGAAACGAACTCTTGGCAGAGGGAACGAGTCTCATCCTTGCGATTTAGAGAACTCTGGATTTCAGTTTTTGGTCTATTATCTATGTTTCTGTGCATATGTATGCAGTCACTTAATTGGTCCTAATGTTTCTCCCAGATTGAATGCCTGCTCGTGCTGCTTTAATTGTATATGCTGCTGTCTTGGTGTTAACAGTAACAACTTGACATTGTATGTTAATATCATATGAATGGTAGATGAGTGTGCAGGGGAGAAACCTACAGTTTCAGTTTCATTTCACGATTTTGAAAGTATGGACTATCGTGTTAGGAGTGACCTTATAGAGGACTGTTGCTGCAGTCAATCATTTAAGTATAAGAAGTTAAATAAAGAGATTTTGTGTCAATATTTTTTGTAAGAGTGGAGGTTAATTATATTGACTGAGTACTACTGGTTAACAGCACTAGTTCTTGTAGTTTAGTGACCAGCCGGTAGATGGCACTTTTATAAATTCTAATAGAATGAAAGAAAATGTTTTATTAAAATGTTCCTAGTTTCCACAGATTGTTAATAATCCTGATTATTTTTTTTTTTGTCTACAAATAAGGCTCCTGCATAATGATACCACGTATTCTAGCGGCATTGTCAAATTAACTCTCTTGGAATAAAGACCAGAAAAGACAGGTTTTTGATTTCCTTTTAGAAGTATTTTTGATCCGTTTTCAGGAAAACATACTAATGGAAGAAAGCACATTTTGA
This sequence comes from Cryptotis parvus, assembly GCA_021461705.1. Taxonomy (NCBI): domain Eukaryota; kingdom Metazoa; phylum Chordata; class Mammalia; order Eulipotyphla; family Soricidae; genus Cryptotis; species Cryptotis parvus. The sequence continues at coordinate 10,178 of JAJIBD010014675.1, read as the reverse complement.
TTTCTTTCTTGAGAAATTATGATTAGGTGATTATATATTCAGCTCACTTGCTTTGTTTTAAAAAATATAATAAATTGTACTGATTACATTTTTTTTTTGCTTTTTGGGTCACACCCGGCAATGTTCAGGGTTTCTCCTGGCTCTGCTCTCAGGAACTACTCCTGGAGGACTCGGGGGACCATATGGGATGCTGGGCCACGTGCAAGACCTACCTGCTGGACTATTGCTCAGGCCCCTATTTACATTTTAAAAGTAATTGTATGTTAGCCAATGTTGTGCAAGTAATATTTAGTGGGCATTACATGTGTATTCATAGGTGCTTTACTGAATAAATCTATTGACTTAAAATGTCCTTCCACCAGAGCTTTAATGAAAGCTCTATTATTTAAATTAGTTTATATGCTACTATATATATGCTGCTATTATATGCTACTTAAAGGGCATCTCCTTGCTCCGCCTGCAAGGGCATCTGGGCAAGCAGATGCCCTTGGGTTATACTTGTTTGACAGGACGTATGGAGATGTTACTGGTGCCCACTCGAGCAAATTCATGAACAATGGGAAGACAGTGATACGGTGACTATATGCTACTATATATATATGAGATATATGTGAAGTGACTGCCTCCTAATGGAAAAGTATGGACCTTTTGCATTTACTTTGGAAATTGTTCAAATATGGAAGAAGTTCTTTTCAATTGAAGTTTTTTTCTTTCAGTTATAATTTGTTGAACAGATTTGTTGAACTGAATAAAGATGAAGATGAATTCTCTTTTGAAGATTAGAAATCTTGTGGGCAGCAATCTATCACATTAGTTTAGTAATTAGGGCAAAAGGAATAATACAGAGGGTTATGTGATCTGTAAGCCTTCATGGAAGAGGAGAAATTGATTTTATTTTTTTAAAATTTTATTTTATTTTATTTTATTTTGCTTTTTGGGTCACATCCGGCAATGCTTAGGGGTTTCTCCTGGCTCTGCTCTCAGGAATTATTCCTGGTGGTGCTCGGGATCATATGGGATGCCGGGATCGAACCCGGGCCAGCATGGGCCGCCGCATGCAAGGCAAATGCCCTACCCACTGGGCTATCGCTCCGCCCGAGAAATTGGTTTTAGAAATTAAAATAATTTCTAAATTATTTAGAATAGGTAAATTAACTTGTGGCAGTTTCAAATGCCATTGACTCAAACTATTGAAAGTTTCTGTTAAAAATGATGAGAAGAGGGGCTGGAATGATAGCACAGCAGGTAGGGAGTTTGCCTTGCATGCAGCCGATCCGGGTTCAATCCCGGCATCCCATATGGTCCCCTGAGTACCACCAGGAGTAATTCCTGAGCCGAAGAGTCAGGAGTTACCCTGAGCATTGCCGGGTGTGACCCAAAAAAGTTAAAAAAAATGATGAGAAGAAAGAAGAGGGGCCAGAGCGATGATCCAGCGGGTAGGGCATTTTGCCTCTCACACGGCCCACTCGGGTTCAATCCCCAGAATCCCATATGGTCCTCTGAGCCCCACCAGGAGTAATTCCTGAGTGCAGAGCCAGGAGTAACTCCTGAGCATTGCTGGGTGTGACCCAAAAAGAACAAAAAAGATGAGAAGAAAATTCTTGAAAATTACACACTGGGTTTAGATTAGAAGTCTTTTTTTTTTTTTTTTTTTGCCTTTTTTGGGTCACAACTGGCAAATGCTCAGGGTTTACTCCTGCCTTTGCACTCCATAATTACTCCTGGTGGTGCCTCAGCGGACCAAATGGGATGCTGGGGATTGAACCTGGGTTGGCTGTATGCAAGGCAAATGTCCTACCCCCTCTGTGCTATCACTCTGGCCCCTAGATTAGAAAACTTTTTTTTTTTTTTTTGCTGTTTGGGTCACACCCGCAATACTCAGGGGTTTCTCCTGGCTCTGCACTCAAGAATTACTCCTGGTGGTGCCCGGGAGACCATATGGGTTTCGGATCAAACCCAGACCTGGATCAAACCCAGACTGGCCTGGGCCAGCAAGGCAAATGCCCTACCCTCTGGGCTATGGCTCGGCTCCAAGATTAGAAATCTTGAGTGCTTTGGAATCCTGTAAAAGGGAAAGTTTAGGGGAATTTGGGAGAAACAGGTTCCTAGTGGGGGAATTGAGCTATACCTCTTAGCAGTACTTTTGTTACTCCTGGCTCTGATCTAGGGGGTCACTCCTGGTAGAACTTGGGGACCATAATTATTTGGGATTGAGCCAGGGATTGTCTGCTTGCAATAGCCCCATACTCTCTGGCCCCAGAAGGGATTATTGAATGGTGGGTGGGGCAGGTGTCTAAAAGGAATTTAGAAATAGCTGGGAGCTATTCTGGAAGTGAGGAAGAGCTTGGGCAAGTAGCAGTGAAACAGGGAGCTGGAGGGATAGTGTAGTGGATAGGGTACTTGCATTGCACATGGCCAACACCCTATGTGGTCCTCTGCAGGGGAGCCCACCCAGGGACACCAGATGTCGGGAGCGCCACGGGGTCCCCGACAGTGTCGGGAAGCGAAGTTCTCTTCTACCTCCAAAGCCGGGCGGGAATGGATGAAGACTCAGGAATCCGATGCAGTTTTAAAAGGGCTTTACTATCACAGGATCCAATATACAATCCAAGAGCAGGGAAAACCTCCGGACTCTGGGTTCCCAGCTAGGCCCCAGCCAGGTGTAGGCCAAGATGGCTGCCACCACGTATTGAGGCCCAACAGAGAATGGAGAGGATGGAGAAGCAAAACACCAAGGGAAGCCGAATGGCATAAGGGGAAAAAAAGAGAGATTCTTTCTTCTTACAGCTTATTTTATAGCTAGGAATCCCCCAAACTCCCCAGTCCAGCCCATTCTGGGCTGGGCTATCTAGAGATGAAAACAGGAAAATAGCTTTATAGAAATGTAGCATCGAAAATCAGATGGGCTGGACATGTAATGCGATTTGGAGACAACCGCTGGACTAGAGCCATTACCGACTGGATCCCACGGTATATCAAAAGATCACGTGGCTGCCCACCTACAAGATGGTCAGACTTCCTTGTAAAGACCCTGAAGGAACGGTTTGAGGCTCTTCATATTCCTGAATCAACCAGATGCCATTGGGCTACATTGGCACGTGATAGGGTCCAATGGAAATGTTACTGGCGCCCGCTCGAGCAAATCGATGAATAACGGGATTCATGTGATCAAGTGATCAAGAAATGTAGCAACTTCTGGGGGACGGAGTGATAGCCCAGCGGGTAGGGCGTTTGCCTTGCACGCCGGCCGGCCTGTGCCGACCCGGGTTTGATCCCCGTCATCCCATATGGTCTCCTGAGCACCGCCAGGAGTGATTCCTGAGTGCAGAGCCAGGAGTAACCCCTGAGCATTGCCGGGTGTGACCCAAAAAGCAAAAAAAAAAAAAAAGAAAAAGAAAAGAAAAGAAATGTAGCAACTTCAGGAGACCATCTGGTTGTTTACAAGGACCCAGAGCTAATTAAAAGCCTCCTAGCAGAGCTGGGAGAAGCTATAAGCTAAATGTAACTTCCCCTGGCAGGAAGGATCAAATGCCCTCAGGTAATTTCTCCCAGCACCTCACCTAATGTCTTGAGCCAAGATCTTCCTGGAATTGCCTTTATCGGGTAGAGAAGGGGGTTCTGAGATGGCATGTCTCTGTACCAAAGACTAATACTAATGCCAGTTAAATATTTCTCCAAACCTTCACAAGAGTCTCGTCTACTTCACGGTAGTTTTGTATTTTAGTTGCCTTTGAGTTATCAGGGAGCCATGCTTGCTTGCTTGGAGGCAAACAGCATTTCTCTCTGGTCTATTTACTTAGAGATCCAACGTGTCCAGGCAAATAATGCTGATAAGATCTAGCTAGTCCCACGATGATTGTGGTATCATGAGAGTGATATTTATACCAGCCAGTACAGAATACATGGTCAGATAAGACTGCCACATTCAGACTATCCCCCTATCTTTGAAGTGATCTGCAGGAGGCAATCCAGGGCAGATGCAGAGGCCCTAGGCTTTTAGGTGACCTGCAACAGTCCCCTGAGCATGTCCAGGCCTGATCCCTGAGCACAGAGTTAGGAGTAAGCCCTGAGCATCCCAGGTGTGCCCCCACCCCAAATAGAGAAAGGAAAAAAAAGTAGTCCTGATATAACTTTGATTTTGTGGTTGTGTGTCCATGCCCTGAGGTACTCCATGCCTCTTCTGGCTCTCTTGGCAGTGTTCAGGAGACTGTGGTACCAGGGATTGAGACTAGGACTTGAACCTGGTGTGCCTGTAAGGAAAGCATGTGCTCCAGCCCTTTTATTCTGTCTGTCTGTCGGTCTATATTCATTTATCATCCGTCTGTCCATCCATCCATCCATCCATCCATCCATCTACTTATCTATCTATATCTGTCTGTCTGTATCTTCCTATCTATCTATCTATCTATCTATCTATCTATCTATCTATCTATCTATCTATCTATCTATCTATCTATCTATCAATCATCTATCATCCATCCACCCATACATCCATCTATCTACCTATCTATCTATCTTCCTATCTATCCATCTATCGTCCATCCATCCATCCACCCATCCATCTACCTGTCTGTCTATCTGTCTGTCTGTCTATCTTCCTATCTATCTATCTGTCTATCTATCTATCTATCTATCTATCTATCTATCTATCTATCTATCTATCTATCTATCTATCTCCATCGATCCATCTACTTGTCTATCTGTCTGTCTGTCTATCTTCCTATCTATCTATCTGTCTGTCTGTCTGTCTGTCTGTCTATCCATCCATCCATCCATCCATCCATCCCTCCATCTCTCTATCTCTCCATCCATCATCTATCTATCTATCTATCTATCTATCTATCTATCTATCTATCTATCTATCTATCTATCTATCTATCTCTATCCATCCATCTCTATCATCTATCTATCTATCTATCTATCTATCTATCTATCTATCTATCTATCTATCTTTCTTTCTTTCTTTCTTTCTTTTTGGGATACACTTGGCAGTGCTCAGGAGTTACTCCTGGCTCTGCACTCAGGATTTACCATTGGCGGTGCTCAGGGGAGTATATGGGATGCTGGGATCGAACCCGGGTCTGCTGCGTGCAAGGCCCTACCTGCTGTGCTGCTGCTCCAACCCTTTTTAACTATATCCCTATGCTAACAAACAATGTTAGAATTGTCAGAACCTTTAATATTAATCTCTGGTTAGTGCCTAACTTTTAACATTGTAGCGTGATCTGAATAAATTCCATTTGACATATGTTCAAAGGTCACATATTTATGTGCTGTGAAGAGTATAATAGCACTATATTTAAAGCATCGTTGCCTTCCAAACTATAATGGTGTATCCTTCCCCACAAGCTTTTCTTCTGGGTAGTTGTTCCCTATCGGCAAGGGAACAGGAGTGGCGCCATGCTTTTCCTTCTATCCCTGCGTGGCTGTGATTGAGGCAGCTGCTCAGGGTAAGTAAGCATGATGCCGCTTTTGTTTTCTTTCTGGGCCAAGTACTACATTGTCCATTTTTTTTCCTTTTGAGTCTCACCTGGCAGTGCTCAGAGGTTACTCCTGACTCGTCACTCGGGAATCACTCCTGGTGGTGCTCAGGGGACCATATGGGATGTCAGGGATCAAACCCGGGTCAGGCCACAATGCAAGGCAAACACCCTACCCGCTGGACTATCGCTCTGGCCCATTGTCCGAAAATTTTTAAGGGTGCTCCAGCCCCCCCCCGATTGGCTTGGTGGTTTGAAACAGTAGGGTGACCCCAGAATTTAATGTTACTGATTGATAAAATGTTTAAAATGTAAAGTGTGAAAACCAGTCAATTCTCATTTGAATTTCACTAAAGAAATTACCTTAATATATGCTTAGAAGAAATTATTTTAAAAACTTGGGGCAAGGACATACCCGAGGGTGCTCCTGGGCTCTGGGCTTAGTGTACTCTGCTGGCGCTGTAGGGAGAACACAAGGTGCCGGGAGTTGTGAGCAGGCCTCCCGCTCGCAGAGTGTGTGTCCTGGCCTGCTGAGCTCTCCCTAGCCCAAAGGAGAAATTCCTTTTTTTTTTTTTTTTTTTTGGGGGGGGGGGGGGGGGGGGGCTTTTTGGGTCACACCTGGCAACGCTCAGGGATTACTCCTTGCTCTTTGCTCAGGAATTACTCCTGGTGGAGCTCAGGGGACCATATTGGATGCTGGGGATCGAGCCCGGGTCGGCTGCATGCAAAGCAGACGCCCTCCCCACTGTGCTATCGCCCGGCCCCTTGTTTTGTGTTTGAATCACACCTGATACTGCTTGGTGGTTCCAACTGGTGGTGCTCTGGGGACAAGACCATCTGGCATGGACCCTGGGCCCCCTGCATACAAAGCGTGAACTCCACCTGTTGAGCCATCTCTCCTGGCCCCCCTGAAAGAAATTCTTACCATCACCTCAGTACAGTGTTTCATTGTTAAGCTGGTTTTTTTTTTTTTTTTTTTGCTTTTTGGGTCACACCCGGCAATGCTCAGGGTTTTCCCCTGGCTCTGCACTAAGGAACCACTCCTGGCGGTGCTCGGGGGACCATATGGGATGCCTGGGATTTGTGCAAGGCAAACGCCCTACCCTCTGGGCCATCGCTCCAGCCCTAATCTAGGTTTTTGGAGGGGGGGTGTCACACCTGACCCTGCACTTAGGAATTACTCCTAGTGTGCTTAGGGGCTCATGTGGGATGCAGGGGGCCCCCAGTCGGTAAGCCCTATACCCCTATGTTGCTGCCTTTCTTCACTTGCTGGTGTTGCGCTTTTCCTAGACTATGGAATACTTATTTCTTTTTTTCTTTTCTTTTTTTTTTTTTCCTTTTTTGGTCATACCCGGCAATGCTCAGGGGTTTCTCCTGGCTCTGCACTCAGGAATTACTTCTGGCGGTGCTTGGGGACCATATGGGAGGCCAGGATTCTAACCCGGGGCGGCAGGGCCTACCACATGCAAGGCAAACGCCCTACCCGCTGGGCTATCACTCCAGCCCCTGAAATACTTATTTCAATGATGGATAAAGATTTTGATGATGTATCTAGAGTATCGCTAGTTCTCAACTGAATTCTTGTAATAGAATTACTTTCTTAACTTACATGAGCTTTTAGGACATTTGATTAAAAATTGTGGTTAGCATCAGTTTTTATGGGGAGCTTAAAATGTGTTTACTTAAAAAATACATATCTAGGATCTAAGGTTAGCTTCCTGCCCTGTAGACTTGAGACTGAGAATTTGATCCCCATATCCCAAGTGCAATCCTAGTGGCACAAGTGTCTGAGTTCCAGGGCATCACAGATAAGTGTGCAAGCACAGTTAAGTGTGTAACTTGTGAGTAGCTCAGTGAAGGAAAGGGAAGGGGACCAGAATAGAAAAAGTCTATTTCTCCTCACAACCTTTTTGAGGTTGCTAGTTGAGTTTGAGTAAAGTTAATTTGCTTAGTTTGTTACTTGCCAACAATTTTATTATTATTTTTTTTAATTTAATTTTATAAATTTCCCCCAAATATCATCACACCATTCTAGACACACAATTGAAAGATGCTTATGTAGAGTTTTGGATCCACAGTGTTCCAACACCCATCCCTCCACCCAAACCCATCTACCATCACCAATGTCCCCACCTCCCCTCCCCCTCCCACCTCAACTACTTGGCAGATTCTGTATGTCATTTCTTTCGTCTTTATATCTCCTTCCCGATAAACTTTCCTGCTCTTCGTGGAATACAGTGCATTAAAAGACATTACTGTTTCACTATTTTAGTGGACCACGCGCCGCAAGCGGCCGCGTGATCTGGGCTCAAACTGGTTTTGCTCAGTTGATCTGGTCGTGGGTCAGTTTCTCAGCGTCTGGACAGCGAAGATGGTGGCTAGTGTGATGGGTGAGTTTCATCCGGGCTGTTTCCGGGACCCCCAGAGGCGATGGGCCAACACCCAAAACCCATCTGCCCTCCTGGGGATCCCATCGTCAGCTGGGCTCGGCGCGAGCCGGCTCCAGTCTCCCCAGCCGCTGCGGCTCTGCATACTGGTTCCCGGGCCGCTCCTGGGCAGGTCCACCAGGCTCGACAAAATGGAGGGGGAGTGGCTTAACCCTGACTCCATCTGGCGAATTCCCAGTGACTCCCGCTTCTGGGAGCCGCCTACCTGGGCTCGAACTGGTCTTGCTCAGTTGATCTGGTCGTGGGTCAGTTTCTCAGCGTCCGGACAGCGAAGATGGTGGCTAGTGTGATGGGCGAGTTTCATCCGGCTGCTTCCGGGACCCCCAGAGGCGATGGGTCAACACCCAAAACCCATCTGCCCTCCTCGGGATCCCATCGTCAGCTGGGCTCGGCGCGAGCGGGCCCAGTCTCCCCAGCCGCTTGCGAAGCTCTGCATACTGGTTCCCGGGCCGCTCCCTGGGCAGGTCCACCAGGCTTGACAAAATGGAGGGGGAGTTTGCCAACAATTTTAATGACTATAGTTATTACCTAGTGACATTTCTGTTTGTTTTTTAAGGTTAACATTCAAGATGGTACATGCGGAAGCCTTTTCGTCCTTTGAGTCGGAATGAAGTTGTTGGTTTAATTTTTCGTTTGACAATATTTGGTGCAGTAACATACTTTACAATCAAGTGGATGGTAGATGCCATTGATCCAACCAGAAAGCAAAAAGTAGAAGCTCAGAAACAGGTATGAAAATGTTTGAGGATCATTTTCTTATAGCTAGGAAATCTTTTATTTTTTATAAAACTGAGAATGTGGTAGAATGATATAAGTTAATGAGTTCTATAAAATGCAAATGAAACTTATATTTAATATCTTTAAAATATTCAAATTCTAACTGTATAAGCTTATTAGGAAAAAAAAGAAAAATTACTGAATTTTTGTTTTGAGCATCTTCATTAGAAAATTTTTGAAGAATATTATTTGAAGCACTCTGAATTTTCCAACAGATGAAAATCTATTTTCTCTAATTGTATATATTTTCTTTGTATATTGGTTAAACTGTACAAATACAATTTTTACTCTTCAGTCTTAGAAGGATTTATTTCTAATTAAGGAATTGCTTTAAAATATTATTTATATGTTATAGTTTTCATACTTTTTTTAGCCATAGCCTCTTATGGTCATTTCCTTACTAAGGTGATGTATTTGTTTGAGTTTCTAGTTTTTCTCAAGAACAGTGTGCTTAAAGGGAGTCTCAGTTTTGTTTTGTTTTATTAATATGTGTTAAGGACACTATGATAGACTTTTTATTAGGTAAGATTCATAGACTAGATTTCTGTGAGTTACGATTTTGATAAAGTTGGTAGTAATTTATTGAGTTATTGGGAAATGCTAATGAGTTATTAGTATTCAGACACATGGGGCAGAGCTGCTACTGGCTCTCTCTGTGCTCAGCTGATCATGAGGCGCCCGGAGGGAAGGCGAGTTCTAGCCCTGACCCCCCATTCCAGTAGAGCCTCACAAGAAGCCAAAGGAACCCCCACCCCACGAGGGAAGTCATTTTCAACATCCGGACTCCCCAGCTAGTCAGAGCTCTATCCAAGAGAAAAGCCGATCTCTCCCCATTGCACGATTCATCAGTATATGCACAAGATGGGAGCCTACTACGGAGAGCATACTACCCACGTGGCAGAGCCTGGCAAGCTACCTGTGTCGTATTTGATATGCCAAAAGCCAATAACAATTATAAACGTCATTCCCATGACCTGAAGGAATGGTCTGAGACTCTTCGTGTTCCTGGAGCGAGCAGATGCCTTTGGGCTACACTCAGCATGTGACAGGGTGTGTGGAGATGTTACTGGTGCCCACTCGAGCAAATCAATGAACAACGGGAAGACAAGTGATACAAGTGATAGGAAATGCTTGGTTACAAAAAGTAAAACGTGTATTTTCAGAATGCAGTACCCCAGCATGAGAAACTGATGTGAATAAATGACTGACGTACAGTGGTCAGCACAGCTCTTAAATCCTGAGTGTTATGAATACTGTTTTCTGTATCCATCCGAAAAGCAATTTAGGCATTTGTAAGTTCTCTTGAATTTGATTGTAAAGAAGTTGATTCAAGGTCTGTATTAGTTCATCTCATCAGTGAGTTTGTGAGTAGGAAATCTGACTGGTCTAGATTTCTAGTTTTGTTTAGCTTATTTGAATGTCCCCATGCGTCAGCTGAAGTTCTCCCTTCCTTAAATCATAAAATGTAGTTTGT
>JAJIBD010014673.1:0-25645 GCA_021461705.1 Cryptotis parvus | reverse complement strand
CGCATCCTTGCACTGCTTGGCTTTGTTCTGGCTCTGAGGAGACACAGGGGACTGCGCTGACCACACCTCAGCTCTCCTGCTCCCTACCAGGGGTTCATCTATCTGGCCCCTCTTCACAGGGCATGCAGGAAGGTAGACACGTTGCAGGGCAGCCCCGCACCCCTGGGCTCTACTGCCCCTGGGGTCCCCACCCGTCACCCGGACTGTGAGGGTTGAGGCCACCAGGCTGGGTCCTGCTGCTTCCTGGCCTTGACCACGCCACCCTGCACAGCAAGGGGGCCTCCCTGACCACAGCCTACAGGTGGGAAGCCCGAGGGTGAGTGGCACAGAGTGGACAGGCCCAGCTGGCCCTCCCCGCCTCGCACCTTCTCCAGCTGCTTCTGGGGGCCGCCGTTGCTCACGCGCTCCAGGGCCTGCTGGGCGTCGTCCGCGCCGCACTTCTGCTCGTATGTCTTCTTGGACTGCGGGGCCAAGGCATGCCTTGGGGCGCTGCCCCCTGAGCCACCCTCCCTGCTCCCCTCCCTGGAGGGGACCCTCCTTGCCTAGAGTGTGGAGCTGGGGCCCAGGGCCCTTCCCTGAGGACCCAGGCCTTGGTAGAGATGGGGACAGCACCCCACAGCAGGCCCTTGGAGCCGCCTTGGACCCGTTTTCTCCTCATGGGGCAGCCCAGGTCAGTATTTTTAACCTGGTTATACTTGTGGTCTGGCAAAGCCACGGTCCAGAGGGTAAAAACCACTGCTTGGGACCCCAGCTCACGGGACCCTTCCGCCTCCAGCCCAGACTGGCCCTCCACAGCCCACAGCCAGGCACTGGCGCCAGACACCAGGGGCCCCAGGCCAGCCAGCAGGTGTGGTGGGAAGAGGCGGGTTTTCACCTTTTGTTTTTGCAGTGCTGGGTCTTGAACCCAGGGCCTCGCCCATGCAAGGGGTTTTCTGCAGCCAGGCCCAGCCCTGGCCCTCTGGTGTGTGTGGACAGAGAGGTCTGAACCGTCTCAGCCCCAGCCCGCCGAGCCCGGGGCTCTGCAGAGTCCACACCCCCAGCTGGGCCCACTACTCACCTCCATGGTCTTCTTATAGAGCAACAGCTTGTTCTTCTGTACTCGGTCCATGACAGCCTCGTACTGCGGGGAACACAGGGTGCTGAGCTGGGGCTGCTGTCCCAGGACCCCAGGCCGAGAGGACAGCGTGGTCTGGGGTGAGGTGCAGCTTCCCGCCCAGCTGAGGGGTGAGCAGGTGCCTCGTTCCATGGCCAGAGCAAGAGGAGCCCAGGGTCTGTCTGTCCCGCAGCTGCTTCTGAGTCCAACCAGCTACGGTCTCCAGTGCAGAAGCGCCAACCTCCACACGGCATGCAGGCACTCAAGCACGTACGCACACCTGCAGGCACACCCATGCAGGCAGGCACACACGTGCAGACGCACGCGTGCAGACGCACAGGCAGGTGCACACATGCCGACATGCACCTGGCTTCTGTTTGCCCCAGGAGTGTTTCCAGCACCTGCAGAGCCCCAGACACCACCCACAAGCCCAGCACTTGCCCGGTGGGCACACAGCAGCAGGCACAGGGCAGCCCCACCTGGTGGCCCTGTTCAGAGAAGGCAGGACTGGGCGGGGCAGAACCTGAGCTGAAAGGAAGTACCAGCTCACGCTGCACCCTGTCCCTGCCTGTGGGGACACGAGCACCAGCACGAAGACACTCTACTGCCCACATGGACATACATGCACACGGCGGCACACATTCACACCCACAGCACACATGCATGCCCATGAACATACACATATGCATGTGCATATGTGCGAAATGCGATGCACTGCGTGGGTGTGCATGTACACTGTGTGCACACACATGAACATGCACACATACATGTGAGCATACATATGAACACACATATGAACACACATGAACATGCTCACACATACACACGTGAATGCACACATACACACATAAACATACACACATACACACATACACACATACACACATAAACATACACACATACACACATACACATACAAACATATCACACATACACACATACACACATACATACACACATACACACATAAACATACACACATAAGGCATACACACATAAACATACACACATAAATACACACACATAAACATACATGTGAGTGCACACACATGTGCACACACATACACAATGCACACACATGCATGTGTATGTGTACACATCATCATGCACACATACATGAACACACATGAGCGTGCACACACATACAAACGTGCATATACATACACATGTGAGTGCACACATGTGCGTCTTGGCGCATACACACATGAACATGCACACACATACACATGTGAATGCACAAATACACACACATAAACACACATGAACATGTGCACATGTGTGCACACATACATATGAATGTACACACATACACGTGTATGTGTGCACACATACATCACACATATGTGAACACACATGAACGTGTGACACATATGACCACACATGCACATGTGAGTGCACACATGCATGCACATACACACATGAACATGTGTACACATGCACACGTGAGAGCACACATGCATGCCCACACCCCACCACAGCTCTCTGCTTGCAGGGGCTTTGACTGTTCCACATGCTGCGCTCACCTCACCCAGTGCCCTGTGACCACACGGAGCTCAAAATAGCCCGCCTGGGGTGCAGGCCACCCTCCCACAGCTCAGGCTGCGCTGCACTGAGGCCGGGTTTTTGGGGGACCCAAATTTAGAATCTGAGAGCACAAGCCCTCCACCAGCTCCTGAGGGCAAGGGTGCAGCCAGGCTGCTTTTCAGACTGAGGGACCTCCTCTGAGCTGAGGCCCGAGGCTGGGAGATGGACATCAGGTTCCCACCCTGCAATGGGGGAAACTGAGGCACACGGGAGGCAGTGACTTGACTAGGACATGAGGTCTAGCTTGGCTGTAGCCATGACCCGGCACGTCCTTCCTCCCCCCAGTCAGCTGTGTGGCCGTGCGGCCCCCCCATCCTCGTCCACCTTGTGGTCAGCTCTAAGTGACCCTCTTTTCCACTGCCTGGAGTGCTCCCGCCCTGGATGAGACATCTCCTCCCTGGGGGCCTTGAGGGATGATGCACAGGCGAGGCGTGCCTGGAGTACCGGGGGAGTCCTTACCCCACCTCAAGACTGTCCCTGCATGGTGCTATAGCAACAGGCCCCCCCAAGTCAGCCCCGGCCAGGTTTCCAGAGTCCCCTTGGGATCCACCCAGCACCACGCAGCCCACAATAGGGATGATGGAAGATGCTCCCCGGCATCCCAGAACAGGGGCAGCACACTTATGGGGCTCTCAGGGCCCCAGTCCCCTGGCCAGGCCTTTTCTGTCCTGTCCCCCAATTCACCCACCCACAAGCCCCCGGCAGGAGGCGCCCTCAGGCCTCACCTTCTTCCGCTGCTCCTTCTGGCGCTCCCGAAACTCCTCCAGGCTCCGCAACTCCTCGCGCAGGGTCAGCGCCAGCTGGATGTGGGAGCTGCCCACGCTCTCCATTTCTGGGGCACCCCATAGCAAAGCTGACCGGCCGCCCCACTCACACACACCCCTGGCACCCCCAACTCCTCCGCCAGCCTCACAGCCAGCCCGCCTGGGCAGAATCCAGCCACCACGGTCTGTGGAGGCCACGGGTGTCCCGGAGGTCCGGCCACCTGGGGTTGGGGTTCGGGGAGCACTTACGCTGCTTCAGGGAGTCAAAGGAGGCCCTCAGGGAGCTGCGGAACAGAGGGGGCGGGGTCAGCAGGGGGGGATGCAGGGAAGGCCTGGCTGCCCACCAGCTTTCTGTGGGTGCCCAGCCCCTAAATCCCTTTACACCAGAATCACGCTGGTGAAAAGGCAAAAAGCTCCCTCTGTGAGATTTTTCTCATTGGTTTTTGTTTGGGGGCCACAGTCAGCAGCTCTAAGGGGGAGGGGCCAGGGAGTTGGGGGGACCGTGTGGGCAAGGGAGGGAACCCCCAGTCTCCCCCACACAAAGTTTTCACTTTGTGCCTGCTCCCAAGCGCAAAGCAGCCGGACCTGGCCGTGGGGCAGCTTCTGACCAGGATTAGAGAAGTGGAGCTCGTGGGGGCCCAGACTCCAGGACTGGCTGAGGCCGGACGGGACGCCCCAACCAGCCTTTAGCAGGGGCATGAGGGCGAGTGGTGGGCAGAGAGGGGAGTGGGGCGTCCTAGTATGGGATGGACACATGGGTCAAGGGAAACAGTGACCGCCCCAGCCTGGCTGGACAAAGGAGGATGGAAGGAGGAGAAAGGAGGGAGGAAGGAAGGAAGGAAGGAGAAGGAAGGAAGGAAGGAAGGAAGGAAGGAAGGAGGGAGGGAGGGAGGGAGGGAGGGAGGGAGGGAGGGGAGGGAGAGGAGGGGGGGAGGGGGGAGGGGGGGAGGGAGGAAGGGAGGGAGGGGGAAGGAAGGAAGGGGAAGGGAAGGAAGGAAAAGGAAGGAGGGAGGGAGGGACGGAGGCGGGGAGGGAGAAGGGAGGGAGTTTACTTGGGGTGCTGGGACCAGATGGGGAGCCAAGAGGTGCAGCCTTCTCCCCGGCAGCCGGGGTGGGGGTACCTGAAGGTGGGGTTGTTGGAGCAGATGAAAACTCAGGACCCTCAGGTCACTTTTGAATCTTAGGGACTCTTTTCTGAGTCTAAGTACAGCTGCTGTACTATCTGGAGCATTCTTAGAAACGGTGTCATTGATCTGAAACCCACCTTTAACCGTGCCCAGAGCACCCCCACCCCATCCCAGAGGGCTGAGACAGCAAGACTGAGCCATAAAGGGGACCGCACAGAAGAGAACCTGGGCGGGAACTGGACTGGCACCAGGAACCCTCTCCCTGCACTCTCAGGGGGCGAAATTCTCCATGGGCACCTTGGCGCGAGCCGCGATAGTGAGCCACCAAGGCGGGCAGCGGGGCAGCGGAGGCCCCAGAGGCGCGCCCCCTGCTGGCCACACAGCCGCGTGACGCCCGCCCGGAGCCCAAAGGAGGCGCGGCGTGTCCTGTCCTCCTCACCTGCAGTCGCGGTCAGACCGGCTTTGCCTCCCCATTGGACAGCGAGGGAAAGTGAGACCGCGGAGGGTCAGCTTGGAGAAGGATCAAATCAACGCCCTGGTCCGTGCCCCGAATTAGTGCTGCTCCGAGTAACAGAGCCTGGAGCTGCCCAGAAATGCGGGCTCAGGTGCACTCTGCCGGCGCCGGGCCTGATCCTCCCCATTTCCCAGATGCGGAAAACAAGGCTTATTAGTTTGTTTTTGGCTTTTTGGGACACATCTGGCAACGCTCAGGAGTTACTCCTGGCTCTGCACTCAAGACTTACTCCTGGCGGTGCTCGGGGACCATATGGGAAGCCGCGTGTAAGGCAAACGGCCTACCCGCTGTGCTGTTGCTCCAGCCCTAGAAAACTAGGTTTAGCGCAGTGAAGGAGCTGGCCCAGGGCAGCACCACCGAGGCACGGAGCCGTGGGGCGGGGATGTTAAAGGCCAGGCCAGCTGCAGGAGCAGCTGGGGGGGCAGCTTCTCTGCCAGCATTACACTGCCACCCCCTCCCCACTCCTAATCCCTTGGCGCTCTTCCATTCACCCGGGCCTCTCGAGCTCAGCCTTCACTCCCAGCACCCATGGACACCCATTCCCGGGCTGCTCCTCCTGCTCCCACACAGGGCGTGTCTGCTGGCGTCCCCTCCCCTCTCACGGAGGCAGCCTCTGCTCTGTGGGTGCAGGGAGGGCGCCCCTGAGCCTGGGGTGGTGCAGTCAGCTGAGGGCGGCAAAGGCCAGGCCAGCACAAGCACGGCCGGCAGCCCTGACCTTGCAGAGGATTTGGGGACCACTTTCAGGAATGCTTTCTCCGCCCCAGGCACCCAGGTACACTGGTGACTCTCACTTCCCTTGTCCTTCCTGCCGCCCTGGGACTCTCGTCCTCCAGGTCTCTTGGGCTCTGCGTGTCCACTCTGTGGCATGGACAGGACAGCGCACACCCAACACACCTCTGCCTTTTGGTACCAGGCAGCATTGTGCCCGAGAGCAATTCAACCCGCTGTCATGGCTGGGCCCCGAGCACTGCCTCATATCACGTGCACACACTGTCTCTGCTGGGTCTGTGCTGGGTCTGTGCTGGGTCTCTCTGCTGGGTCTGTGCTGGGTCTGTGCTGGGTCTCTCTCCTGGGTCTCTCTGCTGGGTCTCTCTAGGTCTCTGCTGGGTCTCTGTGCTGGGTCTCTGTGCTGGGTCTCTGCTGGGTCTCTGCTGGGTCTCTCTGCTGGGTCTCTCTGCTGGTCTCTGTCCTTGGGTCTCTCTGTTGGGTCTCTCATTCTCTGCTGGGTCTCTGCGGGTCTCTCCTGTGTCTCTGCTGGAGTCTCTACTGGGTCTCTGCTGGGTCTCTTCTGGGTCTCTCCTGTGTCTCTCTGCTGGGTCTCTCCCTGGGTCTCTCTCCTGAGCCTCCCTCTTGGGTCTCCTGGGACTCTATTTCTCTCTCTCTGGGTCTCTCTCCTGGGTCTCTGTGCTGGGTCTCTGTGCTGGGTCTCTCTGCTGGGCTTCTATCCGGGTGGCATTTCCCTGCATTCTCCCTGCAGCGCCATCCCAGGGACCCATGACTGCCCACTCCCTGCCACCTGCTGGCTCCTCCCTACAGGGGCGGCCGGGCCTGCCTCTCCCCACCTCCTCGGCAGCATCCTCCGGTCCCCGAGCGGAGGAAGGGAGATCATGGAGAAATAAAAACGTTCTTCTAACAGGAAAACCGCAGCTGTTCCTTGCTCTCGGGAGCCACAGAGGGTTTCCAGAAGCAGGCCCAGTTCTGCTCACCTCAGTGCCCGTTTCCCCTGGGGCCAGGGGGCCTGTTACCAGGGAAACCAGCGCCAGCAGAGGGCGGGGCAGGGCTTACAGATCTGAGCCCGGTTTCCTGGGGGCGGGGTGCTGTGGTAGGCTGGGGGCCCAGGCCATGTGTACCTCTATTGTGAAGCCCAAAAAAAGCCCCAAAGGAGGAATCTGGGCGAGTCCCCAGGTGCTCGGCACACGGAGACCCGGAGAGATGGCCTCATCCCCTGTTCGAGGACCCCACACCTGGTGTCTGCCTTATCTCTGTTCTGACTGACAGCTGTTCTCGTCCACTCTCGGGAGTGGAGGGTGGTGGGCGTCTGGGGCACAGAGAGAGAGTTTAGGGGTTAAGGTGTGAGACTCGGTGTGACTCATGGCACGCCACAGGGTCCTCCGAGACCAGGAGTGATCCTGAGCACCGCCAGTTATGGTCCAAACCAGCCCCACAAAAAGAACTGTTTGTTGGCGTGAGGCATCCGTCCGCTGCACATCAGCCTCAGGCCCCCAACAGGGACCCTTGCTCCTCATGGGCAGCCTGGCCGAGCGGGGCTCCATGCAGGGGTGAGGTCGGGGTGACGGGGACTCTCCGAGGCAGTGGCGGAGGCGGGTGACCTGAGCCCTCGGTATGTGCTGGGCTATTTTTGAGCTATTCACCCCCTGGCTATGTCCTTCCTGTCACCCCTGCTCTTCAAGAGGCTAATGAAAACCTCAGCAGGGCCCAGGGGTAGGCCAGGGTGAGCTGAGGGTGAGCTCTTGAGGTGCGTGGCCATCCCCCGCACCTTCCCGGCGTCAACCCCGTTCACGTCTCTGCTGGTCTCTGTCGCCACGCCAGCGGCCCAGGCTGTCATCATTGTCCTCCATGGACCCCAAAGGAAAAGGCCTCCCGGCTGGTGTCAGGTAGGGTGGTGTGGGGGAGCTGCTAGAGACCAAGATGAGAGAGAGAGAGAGAGAGAGAGAGAGAGAGAGAGAGAGAGAGAGAGAGAGAGAAGGGAATCGTGTCTGCTATAGGCAGTCTGGGGAGGAGGGAGGGAATTTGGGGACACTGGTGGTAGGAAATGTGCACTGGTGGAGGGATGGGTGCTGGAACACTATGACTGAAACCCAATCATGAGCAGCTTTGGGTCTATCTCACAGTGATGTAATAAAATTAAAAAAAAAAACTGGCGTATGCTCATTCCTGATCAGAGACTCACAGACATGGGGCAGAGCTGCTACTGGCTCTCCCTGTGCCCAGCCGCTCATGAGGCGCCCGGGAGGGATGGCGGTTTCCTGGCCAACCACCCCAGGAGAGCCTCGCAACAAGCCAGACAACCCCCACTCCATGAGGGCCTCCATTTTCCACATCTGGACTTCCCTCTCGTCAGAACTCCACCCAGCAGACCAGCCTATCAGCGCCCGGCTCGCGTGTCCGGTTCATCAATAAATGCTGGATTTAGAGGTGACTACAAGAGTATGCCACCCGTACGGCAGAGCCTGGCAAGCTACCTGTGTCGTATTTGACATGCCAAATACCAGTAACAATTATAGACCTCATTCCCATGACCTGATGGAATAGTTTGAGGCTCTTTTATGTTCCTGGAGCAAGCAGGTGTCCTTGGGCTCTACTAGCATAAGACAGGTCATATGGAGATGTTACTGGTGCCCACTCGAGCTAATCGATGATGAATGGGAAGACAGTGATACAGTGATACCAGGAGGAATTCCTGGAGGAGCCAAGCCCTGCTGGAGGTCCTGACAGAGGGAAGGACTGGATGGAAAACAGAGTCTGCCCCATCGTGCCTGACTCCAGGTTCAGGGAAACAGGGCCCTGTTTGCTATAATAGATTTTGTGGGTGGGCGACACCCGGTGATGCTCAAGGCTTACTCCTGGCTCTGCACTCAGGAATCACTGCTGGTGGGTTGAGGGCCTTATGAGATGCCGGGGGTGGGCCGTGTGCAAGGCCAGTGCCCTCCCAGCTGTGCTCCAGCCCCACTCTGTAGGTTTGAATCGCTCTGACTCAGCCTAGAGCAGAGCACAGTAAGTGCTCAATACGTGCCTGCCAGACAGATGGTGGCGGCCGCTTTAACCACAGGTCAGTGAGGATTCCACTGTCCCGACAGGTCACAGGGGCTCCCACATTCTTTTGCCCAACACTTGAGCTCCCGGGAACCCCAGCCATCAGCTCCAGGGGCCAGGGAGGGGTTATGAAATGGTCAAGGCTGCTATGCCCTAGGTTGGAGGGACCCCATGCCACTGAGAACCGTGACTTGACACGTTCTGCTGGTCACAGCGAAACCATCAAAGCAACTCCTGGAGGTGACCGTCCCCTTTCAGGCCAGACCCTGAGGGAGCCCAGAGAGAGTGAGAGAGCACCTTAGGGTTACCCGGGAGCACGTGGGTCAGCTCAGTCCAGCCCTGGTCAGTTATTCTGAAAATAACACCACTTAAAGGAGCACCCCCTTCGTGGGGCAGCCGCCCCCCACTCCAACCCCTTCCTGAGGCCTCTCGCTGCACCCCATGCCCCTCGCTTCCTGGTCCCCCCCCCCCCACTAATCCATCCTCCTTCCAGAGCCCCTGACTTCACCCCAGAGCCCCTACTCCCCACCGGCTTCTCCCCTCCTGTAACTCAGACCCCCTCACACACCAGCTTGCCTCCCTCTCCCTGGCAGAGTTCTCCCTTCCCAGCTGGCTAGGTGAGAAACTAGGCAGGGATTCGGGGTCTCCGCTCCGTGAACCCCACAAAGACAGCACTCCCATGGGGAAACAGGACAACCAAAGGTATCAACAGACTTCCCACAACAGCCTGTGCCTGCACTGCATGAACTTGGGCGCCTCCAGAACGTTCCTGTTCGGCTGCACACAAGTTCCGCTCCAGGAGGCCGACGCAGATCAGACTCGGAGCGGCGTCACTTGGCTGCGGGTGCGCCCCAGGCCGGGGGGATCCTCCGGGTACCAGGCGCTCCTCTGCCTGCTCCATCTTCTACCTCGCCGAGGTCTTTCCTTGCTTACTTTGGCGACAGGTAGGAAGTGAGACCCGGCCTGCGACCCTGAGTCCTTACAAGCACGCCAGCGTAGTCATGCTGACCTTCCAGGGCACGGTAATGGGGAAGTCGAGGGGAGGGGGGGGGGAAGTCTACAGGGGGTGGGGACGGTCTCAGGAAAGCAGGGAGAGTCCCCCTTCCTAGGGCAACCCCTAGACGTCACAGCTGCCGAGGGCCCTCGGCCCTCGGTGGTTCCGGTCACCCCCTGCCTGCAACTCGTGGTGCCCCAGCCCTACACAGGGACTCCCCAGCGGATTCCTGCAGGAAGAACAAGACTAACTAGGCCCCAAGACGCATGCGCACCTCCCTCAAGAGCAGTGCTCAGCGACGAGGCGCCACCCGCGGCCCCCGGGCGCGCCGGCGAGGGCCAAGGCGCACGCGCGGCCCCGCCCAGGAGCGGCGCTCAGAGAGACGAGGCGCCAAGGCGCACGCGCGGCCCCCCCCAGGGCGGCCTCAGGGATGAGGCACAAAAGCGCATGCTCAGCCCCGCCCAGGAGCGGCGCTCAGAGTGTCATCATCCCTGCCACTCCTTGGCGTTCAAGGGTGCTGAACTGCAGGGGTCTGGTAGTGGGTGGGGGACGCAGCGGAACCTGTCGCCCGCCCTGCGGACCATCCCGACTTGCTTGAAGACCCCCCCCGAGCTAGCCTATGCCTGATGATGTTGGCGCGTGGGGGTTCTCCACACACAGAAGCTGATTTCGGGATCCCGACAAGGGGCGGGGAGGAGGGCGCTCATCCCCAGCAGTGCCGGTGGGACTGGGGCCTCCGCGCTTACTTGATCTCCGTGTGGCCGCCTGCCTTCCGCGCGATCTGCACCAGCTCCTTCCCGTAACGCTCCTCGGCCTGGGCCCTGTGAGGACAAGCGCCCGTCTCAGGAAGGGAAGGGACCCGTCGGGCCCCACAGCTGCCCAGTGTCCCCCCCACGCTCCCCGCTCACCTCTGCCGCAGTAACTCCTCCACGTCCTTGCACATCTTCCTCCCGTCGTGCAGCCGCTGCAGCAGCACCTCGTAGCCCGTGTGGGCCGTGAAGTCCCGGCTCTGCAAGGGCCGGAGAGAGTGAGCGCCCGGCAAAGCGAGGACCCCCCCCTACACCCCCATTCCGAGCCAGCTCGGACCCAGGACCTACTTCCCAGGGACCCAGCAGGCCCCTCTGTGGAGAGCTGGAGTGGTGGGCAGCCCCACCCCAGCACCAGCCATCACTGTCCGGGTCACCAGGAATCTCCTCCACTCTACCCCTCAGCCTCCACCATCAGACAGGCCTCTCCTGCAACCCTAGCCACCACCATCAGACAGGCCTTTCCTGCACCCCTAGCTACCACCATCAGACAGGCCTCTCCTGCAACCCTCAGCCAACACCATCAGACAGGCCTCTCCTGCACCCCTCAGCCTCCACCATCAGACAGGCCTCTCCTGTACCCCTCAGCCTCCACCATCAGACAGGCCTCTCCTGTACCCCTCAGCCTCCACCATCAGACAGGCCTCTCCTGTACCCCTCAGCCTCCACCACCAGACAGGCCTCTCCTGTACCCCTCAGCCTCCACCACCAGACAGGCCTCTCCTGCACCCCTCAGCCTCCACCACCAGACAGGCCTCTCCTGTACCCCTCAGCCTCCACCACCAGACAGGCCTCTCCTGTACCCCTCAGCCTCCACCATCAGACAGGCCTCTCCTGTACCCCTCAGCCTCCACCGTCAGACAGGCCTCTCCTGCACCCCTCAGCCACCACCATCAGACAGGTGTCTCCTGCACCCCTGCCACCAGACAGAACCCTCCAGCACACCTCAGTCTCTGAGTCCAGACAGGCCTCTCTGGCACACCTTAGCCTCCACCTGACAGGCCTCTTCTTCACCCCTCAGCCTCCACCATTAGACAGGCATCTCCTGCACCCTCAGCCTCTGCCACCAGGCAGCCATCTCCCTCCCCCTCAGCCTCCACCATCAGACAGGCCTCTCCTGCACTCTCAGCCTTGCACCAGACAGGCAGTGCCCCTGACCAGTAGTGCTTCCAGCTGTGTTCTTCCCAGTGAGGACTAGAACTTTCATTAGACACCACACGTATGCTTAGCACATTCTGGCTATAACAATACGTCTGTTAGATACAATTAACAGCACAGTCAGACATAGCCAGACAGAGACAGTGTACACTTGACAATGCATGCCTGAGGGACAGTCCGGACCTGACAGACGGTGCACACCTGACACGGTGCACGCCTGACACGGTGCACGCCTGACACGGTGCACGCCTGACATGGTGCACGCCTGACACGGTGCACGCCTGACACGGTGCACGCCTGACACGGTGCATGCCTGACACGGTCCACGCCTGACAGACAGTCCATGCCTGACAGATGGTGCACACCTGGCACGGTGCACGCCTGACACGGTGCACGCCTGACACGGTGCACGCCTGACATGGTGCACACCTGACATGGTGCACGCCTGACACGGTGCACGCCTGACAGATAGTGCACACCTGACAATGGTGCACGCCTGACACGGTGCACGCCTGACACGGTGCACGCCTGACACGGTGCACGCCTGACATGGTGCACGCCTGACACGGTCCATGCCTGACAGATGGTGCACACCTGACACGGTGCACGCCTGACAGATGGTGCAAACCTGACACGGTCCACGCCTGACACGGTGCACGCCTGACACGGTGCACACCCGACACGGTGCACACCTGACACGGTGTCCACGCCTGACAATGGTCCATGCCTGACATGGTCCACGCCTGACACGGTGCATGCCTGACACGGTGCACGCCTGACACGGTCCATGCCTGACACGGTGCACGCCTGACATGGTGCACGCCTGACACGGTGCACGCCTGACACGGTGCACACCTGACACGGTCCATGCCTGACAGATGGTGCACGCCTGACACGGTGCACGCCTGACACGGTGCACACCTGACACGGTCCACGCCTGACACGGTGCACGCCTGACACGGTGCACGCCTGACACGGTCCACGCCTGACAGACAGTCCATGCCTGACAGATGGTGCACACCTGGCACAGTGCACACCTGACACGGTGCACGCCTGACACGGTCCACGCCTGGCACGGTCCACGCCTGACACGGTGCACGCCTGACACCGTGCACGCCTGACACCGGTCCATGCCTGACAGATGGTGCACACCTGACATGGTGCACGCCTGACACGATGCACGCCTGACACGGTGCACGCCTGACACGGTGCACGCCTGACACGGTCCACGCCTGACACGGTGCACGCCTGACACGGTGCACGCCTGACACGGTGCACGCCTGACAGATGGTGCACACCTGACACAGTGCACGCCTGACACGGTCCACGCCTGACACGGTGCACGCCTGACACGGTCCACGCCTGACACGGTCCACGCCTGACACGGTGCACGCCTGACACGGTGCACACCCTGACAGATGGTGCACGCCTGACATGGTGCACGCCTGACATGGTGCACACCTGACACGGTGCACGCCTGACACGGTGCATGCCTGACACGGTCCACGCCTGACACGGTGCACACCTGACACGGTGCACACCTGACACGGTCCATGCCTGACACGGTGCACGCCTGACATGGTCCACACCTGACACGGTGCACGCCTGACACGGTGCACGCCTGACACGGTGCACACCTGACACGGTGCACACCTGACACGGTCCATGCCTGACACGGTCCATGCCTGACACGGTGCACGCCTGACACGGTGCACGCCTGACACGGTGCACGCCTGACATGGTCCATGCCTGACACGGTCCACGCCTGACACGGTGCACGCCTGACACGGTGCACGCCTGACACGGTGCACACCTGACACGGTCCACGCCTGACAGACGGTCCACGCCTGACAGATGGTGCACACCTGGCACGGTGCACACCTGACACGGTCCACGCCTGACACGGTCCACGCCTGGCACGGTCCACGCCTGACACGGTGCACGCCTGACACGGTGCACGCCTGGCACGGTGCCGCCTGACATGGTGCACACCTGACACGGTGCACGCCTGACACGGTCCACGCCTGACAGCTGTCCATGCCTGACAGATGGTGCACACCTGGCACGGTGCACACCTGACACGGTCCACGCCTGACACAGTCCACGCCTGGCACGGTCCACGCCTGACACGGTGCACGCCTGACACGGTGCACGCCTGGCACGGTGCACGCCTGGCACGGTGCACACCTGACACGGTCCACGCCTGACACGGTCCACGCCTGGCACGGTCCACGCCTGACACAGTCCACGCCTGGCACGGTCCACCTGACACGGTGCACGCTGGCACGGTGCATGCTGACACGGTCCACGCCTGACACGGTCCACGCCTAACACGGTGCACGCCACGGTGCATGCCTGGCACGGTGCACGCCTGACACGGTGCACGCCTGAGAGACAGTGCACTCTTCACACCGCCACACCTCATGAACCCCGTCATGCCGACAGCTGACACTGCTGTCACCCACGTCAGTCACTCTGCCCAGCACACTTCTGTCTGCCTCCTTATCAGCATGCCATTGCAGGGAATTTTCCAGCTGCGTCTCCCTCCAGACACTTGCTTGGCCTGTGAGGACATCCAGCCCCCTCCCTTCGCAGCTTACTGCGGCCCTGAGTCACCAGGTGGGCAGGTGGGGGCAGTTCCCAAGGACTGTTGGAACAGGGGTCCCCGAAGGCACCCCCTGGCAGTATACCCCCTTACAGCTCCAGGCCACAGCCCAGCCACGGAGACCAGGGGAGCAGCACCCTGGAGCAGGCAAGACCTTAACGGTGGGGATGAGGAGTCTGGACGCTCCACGAGCCCAACTGGGCCCACCTAGGCCCCTGGGAGCTCCGTCTCGTCTGTGTGCCTTCCTTTGGGGGCCATACCTGCCAGACAGAGCATACCTGGGGTGTGCTGTGGGTTGATGAGCAGTGGGTGCCCACAAACCAGACATGGGCTCCCCCATGGCAGTTCTAGCCTGGACATGGGCCTTCACCCGCCCCAGACTGACCTCCAGAGGGGGTCCGGCATCACCCTCAGGAGCCCCTGTGGGCAGCAGAGCTTACTCAGGGTACGGAAGTGTTGCCCAGAGCTTACTCCTCGCTCTGCACTCAGGGGGTTGCTCCTGGCTCTGTTTGGAGACAGTAAGGGGTGCCGGGACTGACCCAGGATGGCTGTGTTCAAGCCCGGCACCCTCCCCGCTGTGCTGCTGCTCCCGCTCCACTCTGCACTGTCTGTTCCCAGAGCCCCGAGAGCCTGTGACTGGGACAGACACCAGCCACAAACCCGTCACCACTCAAGTCGAAGCTCGGGAGTGGGGAACATTCTCAAGTCCGCATTCCCCCTCAGGGCCCAAAGCTGGGGTGCCCCGTCCTGCCTCCCAATGGCTGAGTGGTTCTGGGGAGTTCACAAAGAGCTTCCAGTGACAGAGGCAACCAGCAGGGCCAGGAAAGGGCAGAGCTGATCCTCAGGGTCAGCGGAGGGTCCCACGTGGCTGGGAAGTGACCAGAGATGGCCCCAGATGGCCCCATGCCAGGGCCGCCCACCCACAGCAGAGTGGGCATCCGGGCCTGTACAATGCTCAGGGATTCCAGTCTGCTCTTCCCCCCAAATCCCTAAGACTCAGGCTCTGCTATCCTGGGGGATAGCAGTGACCTCAGCAAGTGGTCACTGCCTTCTGGGGAGCCTATCTGGGATGGGCAAAGGTCCATGTCCAGGCTGGATCTGCCATGCAGGATGCAGGGGACTCACTCCTGTGGTTTGTGGGGGCACCCACTGCCCGTGAACCCACCAGCAGATCCCTGCTTCTGGCCCTCTGCCTCTGCCTATGAGTGGGTCACACCGAGTGGGACCTGGCTCGCAGACCCACAGCGCTGTTATGGGCAACTTGTGGTCCGGGCTCCCCTGGCCTCCAGGAGACAGGAAAGCATCCCTGAGGTCCTGGGAAGACTCCGCAGGTACTCAGACCTGCATGCTCACTGTCCTGCCGTTCTCCTCAGATGCCCCTTGCTCCCCCGCCCAGCAACACCTCCCTCCCCACAACCCCATTCTCCTCCCATTCTCCTGGGGACCCACCCAGAGGGAGACAGAAACAAGAGCAAACCTACGTTGGCCATCCTGGGAGCAGCCTGCCCCACAGCTAGGTCCCCGGGAGCTCGCAGACTCTGGAGCGCTGCTGGGCTGCTCAGAGAGTGGCAGCTGAGTGAGGCACAGTCACAAGTGACTCCACTTTCCCAGGAAGTGCCTGCCGGCTCCCGAGCCTCCTCATAGCTCCCCCCACACACACACACCCACCCACCTCCTCCACCAGGGGATGGCTGTGAATCATGGCCCATCAGAGCAGGGGCCCAGCCACCTCGGGTGCTGCTGACAGAGCACAGTGAAACCATCCTTTAGTTGGGCACCCACCAGTCCATAGATCCACACACAAAGACCCAGCACCAGAATCACCTGCTCCAGGGAGCCTTCCAAGCTTTTCCCTCCCTGAGTCTCACCCAGCACACACCTAACACTGTCAAAGGCCCTCACAATGGACGGGCTCTGACTGGTATGTTCGCAAAAGGCCAGTTGCTGTCCACCTATCATGTACTGTGCCAACAGCACAGCCGCTGTCTTAACCAGTGCACCTCCTCCAGGGGTGACAGGTCAGTGTGGAGAAGAGCTGAGGGGGACGGGGACTCTGCATGGCCCTTTATGCTGGTGGAGTGTATCTGGGCTGGCGCCCACAGGCCGGGCCCAGGCCCACACAAGGCTCAGGCTCCTGCAGTCAGCAATGTTCAGTTTGAAACAGTCAAAAAAAGGCATAAAAAATCAATCATGTGGGACTAGAGCTATATTACAGCTAGGGAGCTTGCCTTGCACACAGCTGACCCGGTTTGATCCCTGGCATTCCATAACATCCCCTGAGCAACACCAGGAGTTGTTGGCCCAAGAAACAAGAAAAAGATCAAGGGGGAGGGGCAAGAGATAACAGAGGGTAGGGCACTTTCCTTGCATGTGGCTATGGCCGCAGCAGTGGTTCAAATCTCGGCGTCACACACGGTCCCCAGTCACCACCAGTGTGGCCCTGAGCACTGCCAGGTACCCTTCTCCCTCAGATTCATACATTGGTGGCCAGAGAAAGTGTTCAACAAGCTGAGTTCACACTTTGCTGCAGGCGGAGACACCACAGCTGTCCTGTGTCGTTCCAGACCTCAGAGCCCGGCTTTGCTTAGGATTCATGACAGCCCCAGGGACGTTGGTGCAGGTGTCCATGTGCTTGTCCCCTGTCCACCCCTCGCAGCCCCTCCTGTCTGCACTGTCTCCAGAGTGTGGGCCCCGTAGTCTGGGAGAGCAGGCCCAGACCAGGTTCAGGAGGAAAGGAAATCGTCAGAAGGTGTCCAGGAAGTGGACACTTTCTATTTCAGTGGCCACCGCTGGGAGGCGAGGAGCCAAAAGTGTCCAGGCTGGGAGGGGGGCCAGGGTTGACCTTGACTGTCTAGAGTCTTCCCATGATCCACTGAGGCTTTGGCCGGTGGTCAACCTTCCTTGAATTATGAGAGAAAGCGGGTCTCCAGGGAGCCCCCAACCCTGGGCCTGGCCGGGGCAGAAGAGAAACAACCCTGCAGGGGAGTCAGCGTCCCTGGGTTCACTCGGGCAGCATCTTGCTGCTGTGTCCAGGCTGGGCTGGTACAGGTTTGTCAGGGCCTGGAGGCCGTCCCAGTTTGGGCAATTTCAGCAGGATTCAACCCTTACTTCCCTTGCTGGAAAATGGGAACAATAAAACCACCTCCACCTGGTAACACAGATAGCCTATGATCTTGAAAAAGAACAAAATGGTGGGACAGAAAATACCGAAGGAAGGCCTTGCACCTGGCCCACCTGGTTCGATACCCAGGATCCCAGAGGGTCCCCAGCTGTGCCAGGAGCGCTTCTTGAGCACAACTGCATGTATCGCCACCCCAAAAAGAAAACAAAGTTGGGAGACTCATATTTCCTGATGCCAAAACTTACTCTGCAACTGCAGTAATTGAAACAGTGTGGGACTACTGTTAAGGCAACATATAGAACAACTGATTTGAAAAGAGCCCAGAAAGAAATAGCTAGTATAGGAGTTAAGGACCTTGCATACAGAACAATGCATACAATCCCCTGCTCATAAGCAACCCCCTGAAAAAAAAAAAGACCAGCAAACGAAATTCATGTGTTTGGTTGATTGATTTTCAACAAGAATATCAAGATTATTCCACAGGGAAAGGACTGTTACTTTCAAATGATACTGGACCAATTGTGCCAAAAAGTGCAGATAAATGCTATTCACAGGGCCAGAGTGACAGTGCAGCAGAAGGGCACTTGTTTGTACACAGCCAATCTAGGTTCTATACCTCAGCATCCCATATTGTTCCCCGAGCTCGCCAGGCGTGATCCCTGAGCTCAGAGTAAGGACTAAGCGCTGAGTACTTCCAGGCATGGGGGGAAAAAGTGCTCATTACATCCTATTTAAAAATGTCAAAATGACCTAATGTAAGAACCCAAACTGCAAAAGCTGAAGAGAAAACACAGGGAAGAAACTTATGGCTTTAACTATAGTGTTTTAAAATTTGACACCAGGGGCTAGAGAAATAGCACAGCAGGGAGGGCACTTGCCTTGCACGTGACTGATCCGGGTTCGATCCCCGGCATCCCATATGGTCCCCCGCGGTTTCCTGATTGTCTGATTTACATTATCCGTTCCAAACAAACAAACATAAGAAATTTTGAAGAAAACTAATAACTTAAAGTGTGGTCCCCCGAGCACCACCAGGAGTAATTCCTGAGTGCAGAGCCAGGAGTAACCCCTGAGTGTCACTGGGTGTGACCAAAAAGAAAAAAAGAAAAAAAAAGAAACAAGGAAGAAATAGCAAGAGCCGGCCAGTCTATGGAAAGAAGCACGGCCTCATTAGTCATCAGGGAAACACAAATCAAAACCACAATGAGATAGGCCACTTCAAACCTTCCAGAACTGCCATGATTAAACCAAACAAAAGAGAGAACAAGGGTTGGCAACGAACTGGAGACATCGGGGAAGCCTTGTGCATTGTGTGTGAGAATGTGAAATAGAACAATTGCAAGGGGAAATAATTTAGCAGCCTCTCCACTACTGAGATGCTTTATGAGCCAGCCATTCCGGCCCGAGATATAGGGACCCCAAGATTTAAAAGCAGGGTAAGATAGATAGTTTTACCCCTGTGTACACAGTGTCAGTGTTCTCAATTGTCAGCGATAGAAACAACCCATGTGACCATCATCAGATCAATAATAAATGAAATAAGGCATCCTGAAGATGGGATAGTCTTTACTATAAGGAGGGCCCAAGCAATAGCACAGTGGGTAGGGCATTTGCCTTGCACACAGCTGACGCAGGTTTGATCCCCAGCATCCCATATGGTCCCCCAAGCACCATCAGGAGTAATTCCTGAGTGCAGAGCCAGGAGTAACTCCCTGAGCATCATTGGTACCAAAAAAAAAAGAGGGAACAAAGGAGGGAGAGGAAACACCAGGAGGAATAGTCCGCAACTGGAAGCTTGTGAGGGCAGCTAGGAAGGAGAAGGGACCACTATGCCAAAGAGAGAATTGGAAAGAGAACCGAGTGATGAAAGAGGTAAAGGGACAAAATGATAGCCTTAAGTATCTGTGTTTCAAACCATAATTTCAGAGAGAGAGAGAGAGAGAGAGAGAGAGAGAGAGAGAGAGGGAAAGTGGATGTAGGGAAAAGGGGACACTCATCCATTTTTGGTGGGAATGTCGACTGGTACAGCCTTTCTGGAAAACAATATGGACATTCCTCCAAAGACTAGAAATTGAGCTCCCATTTGACCCAGCCATACCACTCCTGGGAATATACCCTGGGAAGCCAAAAATACGCAGTGGAAACACCATCCCTACTTTTATGTTCATAGCAGCATTATTCACAATAGCCAGAATCTGGAAACAACCAGAGTGTCCAAGAATCGATGACTGAATAAAGAAGCTTTGGTACATCTACATAATGGAATACTATGCAGCTGTTAGGAAAAATGAAGTTATGAAATTTGCTTATAAATGGATGGACATGAAGAGGATCATGTTGAGTGAAATTAGCCAGAAGGAGAGAGACAGATATAGAATGACTGCATTTATTTGCATGACATAAATATATATGCACATATTATGATACCAATATCCAAGGTCAGGTGAAGCATGGATCAGGAGGTCTTGTCAAAGGTGGAAATTATCACAGAACGTGTGGGAATCAGAGGCTAGGTAAGACAGAGAAATGGAACAGTGTGCCAATAATTGTCGAAAGTGCTAATACCAACCTAGAACTGAGCATTAAATACAGGCAAAAAGATACACATGACATCATTTTAATGTATGTATTGTAATCCACAATGTGGAAGGGAAGGAAAAGAGAAGGAGATAGAGAGAAAGAGAAAGAGAAAAATAAAGAACCTGCCATAGAGGCAGGCTAGGGGAGGGGAGGGAATCAGGGACATTGGTGGTGGTAAATGGGCACTGGTGGAGGGATGGGTGCTGGAGCACTGTATGACTGAAGCCCAAATATGAACATCTTATGAACATCTTTGTAATTGTGTATCTCACGGTGGTATAATAAAATATTTTAAAAAAAAGTGTCTACCATAGAGGCAGGTTGGGGGTGGTGGGAAATGTGCACTGGTGGAGGGACAGATGATAAAATATTGTGTGACTAAACCCCAATTGTGAACAATTTTGTAACTGTGTATCTCACAGCAATTAAATATATATATATATATATATATACACACGTATATATATATGTATGTATGTATATGTATATAGAGGGAAGCACTAACTTGAGTCTGGCGCCTTAGACCACTCGGCCATCCTGACCGTATATGTATATAAAGGGGCAAAAGGAAGGGAGCAAGGCTACAATAGCCTCGAGGATTGACCTGGGCTTGATTCCCGACACTCCATACAGTCTCCTGAACTCCACTATAAGTGACTCCTGAGTGCAGAGCCAGGAGTAAGCCCAGAGCACATCTGGATGTGACCCCAAACAAACACAAAAAAGGAGTAAAATTCTGAGGTGTGCTACAACATGTAAGCCTTTAGGATGGATTGATGTTAAGTAAAATAGTCCAGGCACATGGAGGGTAGCTACCCTGCGACTCTATTCATAGGAGGTTCTGTAATAGGCAAATTACAGAGACAGGGAGTAGAGTGGAACCAGGAGCTGTGGGCAAGGGGCGGTAGTTATAACGCTTTAGCTACAGAATTGGTTTCATGTCGTGGGTGCACGTAAGCCCCGAGACGCACACTTCAAGCCACTGCATCAATACGTTCTGTGTTATACATACAGACTGCACGATTACAAAAAAATAATCTCCTATGGTGATTTTCTTAAAGCTTCATTCACAGACGAGTCAGACAAGGTGACACGCATGGGGAAAGCCCGCTGCTGTCCACTACCATCCCGGCCACAAATCCCAAGTCACGATGGTCTCCGCCAGGGCCCTCAGCCCTGGCACACTGGGGAGACCGGAGCAATCTGAGAAAGACAGTGCTCAGGTCCTGCTCCCCAACATCAATGTAACTGTCAGGGGCACTGGGGTTTGGCGCACGGGGGCACTGCACACCCAGCTTCCTGCTGGGCTCTGACTGACCACGCTGCCTTGCAGTTCCTTAAACTCTTCATGCTCCCCTCAGTGCCCACCCTTCCCCAGCCTACACCCACTCTTTCCTTCCCGGCCTCACTGCTGTTCTCCCACTCCTGCCGCTGGGGCATCCCTCCTTCCCAGTGGCCACCCCATCGTCCCTGCCCTCGGTACCGTCTAGCTGTCATACTTCCTGTTGCCCAATAGTGGTGCCAGCAGGAGGAGCCAGCTCTGGGCACGCTGCTCCCCTCCTCACCCACCCAGGCCTTAGCAGGGCCCCAGAGTGCACTAAATGGCATGCCCCGGCTTTCATGCCCCTCTGCCTGCAGGAGTGCACCTCATGGGCTTTGCTTAGGAGTGCGGCCAGAGCAGCCACTCCCAAAGAGAGCTCAAAGGCACTGCAGGGGTCTCCCGAGAGACAACACCAGCTCCAAGGCTCGCCCAGTTTTACCAAGCCTGGTCCATGATGCTGGGTCTCCTAAGGCCCTAGAGAGTGCAAGAGCTGGTCCCTGAGCACTGCTGGAGACTTCCCCACCTCCAGAGCCCATGTGATGTGGGCATCTCTGAAACTGAGGTTCAGGGAAGAGAAATGCTTCTGGAGGGAAACCCAGTGTATGAGGGTGGGTCCGGGAGGCCCTAAAGGAGTTTCTCTTGGGGACTATAGGGAAGGGAGTGGCCCCAGCAAAGAGAGAGTTTCCTTCTGGCGTGAGCAGGAAGAGGGGTCAGTGAGGAGGTGGAGGAGGAACTGGGCAAAGGTGACCCCAGGGCGCGGGATCCCACTCTCTCTGACTAGTGGCCTGTTTCAGTTTCCACCCCAAGTTCCCTCTATTGGATGATGGACAGCAGTGCCAGGATTGCAGCGGGGAGGAAGATGCCAAGAGGGCTTCATGGAGGAGGAGGCTATTCTTGCCTAGCCTGCACCTCTGGTGCCCTTGCCAGGGCAGAAGTCACAGCGGTGGAGAAGGTGCCAAGAAACTTTCCAGTGAGAGAGAGAGAGAGATAAAGAGACCTGCCACGGAGGCAGGCTAGGGAGGGGAAGGAATCGGGGACACTGGTGGTGGGCAATGGGCACTGGTGGAGGGATGGGTGCTGGAACACTGTATGGCGAAAACCCAAACATGAACATTTTTGTAATTGTTAAAAATAAATAAATAAAAAAGAAACTTTCCAGTGACTTCCCCAATTGCTTGTAGGTGCCAGGAGCAGATGCCAGTCCCAGGGCATCAGAGGACAGAAGGTAACTGAGGCTCTCTTCCCACCAAGAATAAATGAAGGGATGTTTGGGGTGGGGGTGTGATGCAGAGGGACTCCTTGATTTTTCAATTGTCGTGTTGGTGGGGGCTGGGGGACCTGCAGAGCCGTGGCTGGAGCCCGGCCTCACACATGCAAGGCAACACTGGTCTTGAGCCTCACTTCGGCCGGGACTACTTTATTAGAGATGCCACAGACTGCAAAGACACCCAGGGTGGAGGAATCACAAGGCGGGCGGAGCTACCGCAAACCTCTGCATTCTTCTCCCTGGCCGCCTCTGGCCAGCGTGTCCAGAGAGACCAACATCCTGGGTCTCAGAGGCCCCACATACCACAAGATGTGTGCAGAGTTGTGAGCGAGGTGGGGCACTCAGCCGCAAACTCAACCCACCCCCACTCTGTTCTGTATTGCACTTGAAAACAGGAGCTTCTTTGCTCTGAGAAGTTTCCTGTTTCATGACGTCATCGGGGGTCCACTTGCAAAAATTAGAGAGTGGGGAACAAAGAAGAAGATCACCCTCTGTGCAGATTCAAAGCCCCCTCAGGGCTGTAAGCATGAAGCCCACCCCCTCAACCTCAACCCCTGTTCTTCCTACCAGAATCATTACAGAGGGGTCTGAGCGATAGTAGTGGGTAGGCAAGGGTGTTGGCCTTGCACTCAGCTGACCCAGGTTCGATTCCCAGCACCCCATATGGTCCCCCCGGGTCATTTGTGATCCCAGAGCACAAAACCAGGAGTAAACCCTGAGCTGGGTGTGACCAAAAACCAAACAAATACATGACTGAGTCCAGAACCAGAGCGTGCAGCTCCTGGAACTCAGTTGCATGAGAGCTCCTGTAGCCAGCGGGTGTCCCAGCTCCGCAGGGCTCTGTCACCATGCCTGAGCCCCATGCACTGGAGTTCACAGACATGTAGACATGCCTTCCCTGCTGGCTGGTGTGGCACATGCCACCCGGCTGTCTCTTCTGTCTCTTCAGGGATCCAGTAGGTAGCACAGACTCAAGCAGAAAAATTTCCATGAGGGCTGGAGCGATAGTACAGTGGGGAGGGTATTTGCCTTGCATAAGGCTGACCCAAGTTTGATTTTCAACATTCTGAGTACCGCTAGGAGTAATTCTTGAGTACAGATCCAGGAGTAACCCCTGAGCACATTGGGTATGACCCAAAAAAGCAAAACAAACAAAAAGGAAAAAAGAAAAATCTCCATGAAACTTGAATCCAAGGTCCTCTTGTGTTTTTTAAATTGTGATTTAATTTCTTCAGTGAAAAAGAACAGGGCCAGAGACAAAGCTCACTGGGCAGGACAAGGCCTGGATTTGACTCCCCGCACAGCATGGAACCCTAGGCACTGTCAGGAGTAACTCCCCACAGCAGGAACCAGGCCTTCGGAGTACTCCCGCCCGGACGGGGTACGGCTGGCACTGTCGGGTCTCCCGCAGCAGTGGACCTGGCACTGTCGGGTCTCCGACGTATGGAACCTAGGCTGTCAGGAGTTCCCGCCAGTATGGAACTAGGCACTGTCGGGTCTCCCGCACAGCTGGGCCTAGGCACTGTCGGAGTACTCCCCGCGCATGGAACTAAGCCTGTCGGAGTAACTCCCACACAGCATGGAACCCTAGGCACTGTCAGGAGTAACTCCCGCACAGTATGGAACCCTAAGCACTGTCAGGAGTAATCCTTGAGTACTGTCAGGAGCAACCCCGAGTGCTGCTCCATGGGCCCCAAACACATAAGAAAAAAGACACAAGAAAATAAAGGGAAGACACTTAAGGTGTTTAAAAGTCAAACTCCTCAAGGAAAGCCTCTTCAGCAAGTGGTGCTGGGAAAACTGGGCAGCTACATGTAAAACAATGAATTTGGATCTCTGTCTAACAACATGTACAAAAGTGAGATCAAAATGGATTAAAGATGTCAATATCAGACTGGAATCCATAAAGTATGTCGAAGAAAATATAGGAAAAACCCTCTATGACATTGAAGCTAAAGGCATCTTCAAAAGACAAAACAACACTAACAAAGCAATTGGAGCAAAGATTAACATATGGACCATATGAAACTAAAAAACCTCTTCACCTCAAAAGAAACTAACCAAGATACAGAGACAACCCCAGGAGTGGGAAAGAATATTCACCCAAAACCCATCTGATAAGGAGTTATATCCAGGATATATCAGGCACTGGTAGAACTTTACAAGAAGAAAACAGCCAACCCCATAAAAAATTGGGGAGAAGAAATGAACAGAAAATTTCAAAAAGAAGAAATTCGAATGGCCAAAAGGCATTTGAAGAATGCTCATAATCATTAATCATCAGAGAGATGCAAATCAAAACAATGAGATATCATCTCACACCACAGAGACTGATCTATTGTTAGTGGGAATGTTGACTGGTACAGCCTTTTTGCAAAACAATATGGACATTCCTCCAAACACTAGAAATTGAGCTCCCATTTGACCCAGCCATACCACTCCTGGGAATATACGCTGGGAGGCCAAACACAGCAGAAATACCATCTACACTTCTATGTTCATAGCAGCACTATTCACAATAACTAGAATCTGGAAACAACCAGAGTGCCCAAGAACAGAAGAAACTGTGGTACATCTACACAATGGAATACTATGCAGCTGTCAGGAAAAACGGGGTTATGAAATTTGCCTATAAATCGATGGACATGGAGAGGATCATGCTGAGTGAAATTTGCCAGAAGGAAAAGGACAGATAGAGAATGACTGCATTTATTATGTGGATATAAAAAATAGTATGATACCAATATCCAAGGCCAGGCAAAACATGAATCCAGAGGTCTTGTCAGTGAGTGGAATCTACTGCAAGTGTGTGGGAGTCAGAGGTTAGGTAAGACAGAGAAAGGAACAGTGTACTAAAAATTGTTGGAAATGATAATACCAACCTAGAACTGAGCATTGAATGTAGGCAAAGGTAACCTCTAAATATATGTATTTATA
>JAJIBD010014672.1:0-35135 GCA_021461705.1 Cryptotis parvus | reverse complement strand
AAAGTTTTTCCTTGATTCGTCTAATTCTTATGTTTATTACCTTATAGTTTTTGCATAATAAATCATTAATGCTAGTAAATTTCTAATTTTAACATTCACTGGCATTAATGTTCATTGAATTTGAGAGCATGATGTTATTAATGACTATTCCCTTGTTAACCAATTTATAGCAATGTTATATTTGTATTTATAAAACTACTTGGTTTTATTGTCTATTTCCAAAAAGCACATACTCTGTGAAGAAATAAATATGTGTTTTCAAATTAGTCATGCTTAACTACAATGATAGCCCCAGAGTAACCATATGTGGTGTTATCTATTTTAAATATTATCTAAAGAGCACATTTTTCTAAATAGAAAACATTAACTCACTTGTATTAAGCATCATTCTCAAACAGGACATTTTATTTATGTATTAATTAGAAGCTCACAATATAAAAATAATGAAGAGCACAATTACATACCATGTCACACTTGTAAGAATGTCTTTGTCTCAAAGAGAAACAGGTGTTGGCAAGACGGAGAAAAAATAAATTTGGGCCCGGCTGGTCAGAATGTAAATTGGTACAGTTACTATGGGAAAACATATGAAGATTCAGCAGAAAATTAGAAACAGAACTTCAATATAAGCCGGCAATTCCATTCACTTCTTAGTATCTATCCAAGAATTAGAAAATGTACAAGAATTAAAGCACTTGCCTTACTTACAGTAGACCCTGGTTTGCTTCCCAGCATCAGCAAATTCCCAGAGCTCCACCAGCCTCCCAGCACAGAGCCTGGAGTTGGCTTCTGAGCATTGGGTGTCCACCCACAAAAAGAAAAGGCTGTATGCACCCCCTAGGTTCATTCCAGCATTGTCCCAGTAGCCAAGAGTTAGAATCAACTCAAATACTGCTCAAGTGATGACTGAATAAAGTATATAAACAATGCAATACTGCTCATCTACAATAAAGAGGATAAAATATGGCCATTTGCAATGATCTGGATGGATCTTAAGGGGGATTATGCTAAGAGAAATATCTGAAAGAGAAAGACAGCTATTATATGATTTCACTCACATATGAAATAAAAATAAATAAAGCAGAAAAAATAAATTCAACCCAGAATACAGTGATGGTTAAGAGAAGAGGCTCTAAGGGTTGGAGGTGGGTAAGAACAGGTAGAGGGGATTTGTTGGAATGGTGATAGAGGACAACTAGACCTTTGCAGGTGGGTCTGGTGTTGTATATATACACCCACACTTCATCAGAGAGCTTTGTGAAATCAAGTATCTATAGTTGGTTCACTTTGAATTTTTCAACTGACTTGATGAGTCCAATTTTATTTCTTTGCATTTGCATGTTTGTTCCATGACCTTTCCTAAAACCTACCAATTCCCCCACTGAACGGTCCTTAGCAACCTTATTAAAAATCAATTGTCAAGGAGCATGTTGTTTCTCTGTGAACAATAAATTCTTTCATGTTAATGTATGTCTTCTTCTTAGGCTCTTATCATGTTCTTTTGATTACTGTGGCAATATCTGTTGAGGTTGGAAAAATTCGGGTCTTTTGGTTATTCACGACACAGGCATCTATATGCAAGCTATCGTATGAGTGTCTGTATGCTCAAGGATATATTATCATTTTTAGAGTCAGCTTGTTTATTTCTGAAAAAAAAAGGAAAAGATACTGAATTTTGATATGAATTACTTTGAATCTGTACAGAAATTTAAGTATGGTCATCTTCACAGTACTTAGTTGTTTTTTATTTTGGGTGAGGCCACAGGCAGTGGTATTCAGGATTTACTCCTGATTTTGCACTCAGGGGTCACTCGTGGCCATAATGATCCACACCTGAACTATAGATGATGCCAAGAATGGCGCCTAAATAGCAGTGTGTAAAGTAAGTCAGCTACCAACTGTGCTACTGTTCTGGCCCCCAACATTTAGCTTTTAAATTGATGAATATAAAATATCTTTCTATGCATTGAGGCCTTATTTCATTTTAGCAGTGTTTTATGGTTCAGATCTTTTGTGAATTAGCTTAGTGAATTAAACATTCAGTTATTTCCATTATCAATCAACCCCAGAAGTTAGTTTTGCTTTTGTTTTGAGTTTGGGGTCACAATGGCAGTGCTCAGGGATCACCACCAGGAGGGTGGGTGCTTGGGAAGCACATGTGGTGTTGGGGATCAAAACAGGGGCTGACTGTGTGCAAGGCAAGAAGCTTAACCCCTATATTCTCTCTAAGCCTTATATTCTAACCCCTATATTCTTTTTTTAATATTTTATTTTATCACTGTGAACATTTCAAAGATGTTCATGTTTGGGTTTTGGTCATACAGTGTTCCAGCACCCATCCCTCCACCAGTGCCCATTTCCCACTCATTGAACTCTTATTTTTTTTATTAAATATTTTATTATACCACCATGAGATATACAATTACGACATTGTTCATGTTTAGAGGTTTCAGTCACATAGTGTTCCAGCACCCCGCCCTCCACCAGTGACCATTTCCCACCATCTATGTCCCCAGTTCCCTCTCCCCTCCCATAGTCTGCTTAAATGGCAGGTTCTTTATCTCTTTTCTCTCTTCCCTCTCTCTCCCTTCCTTCTCTTACACATTGTGGGTTGCACTACCTACACTTAGAGGCCATCATGTGCATTTTTTTGCCTGTATTTAATGCTCAGTTCTAGGTTGGTATTAGCTCTTTTGACATTTATTCACACATGTTCCCTTCTTTGTCTTACCTAACCTCTGACTCCCACATGTTTGTGGCAATTTCCACTTTTGGTAAGACCTCCTGATCCACGTTTCACCTGCCATTGGATTTTGGTGTCCTAATATGTATATATATTTATGTCATGCAAATAAATGCAGTCATTCTATATATCTCTCTTTCCTTCTGACTAATTTGACTCAACATGATCCTTTCCATGTCCATCCATTTATAGGCAAATTTCATAACTTCATTTTTCCTAACAGCTGCATAGTATTCCATGTGTAGATGTACCACAGTTTCTTTATCCAGTCATCTGTTCTCCGGCATACTGGTTGTTTCCAGGTTCTGGCTATTGTGAATAGTGCTGCTATGAAAATAAAAGTGCGGATTGTGTTTCCGCTGTGTGTTTTTTGGCTTCCCAGGGTATATTCCCAGGAGTGGTATGGCTGGGTCAAAAGTAACCCCTATATTCTAACCCTTATATTTTCTCTACATTCTCTTCAGAAGTTTCAAACAATTTTTTGGTAAACCTTTAAAGTTTTTTAAATAAAATTTTAACTTTAAATTCTTCCTTATAATTGTATTCTTAGCGTATAAAGTACCATTTTTGAAATTTTCACCTTTATTATCATATTTTGCATATGATGAAACATTATAACACTTCCCATTAGTTCTTCAAATAATTTCCCTTAGCCTTTGGATCTGTTTAAAATTGCTGATTTTAGTTTTCGTGGAGTAAGCCAACCTCTGAACTTTTTCAGGGATAATTTCTATTCACTACATTATTTTGTTTTGGCTAATTGACCAAATATTTCTTTTCTTTGAGTGTCCTCACTATATTTTTTCTTAGAAAGTAGGCATTCAAGATAGTATATACCCCAAGATGGCTATTCATGCCCTTTCTAGAGTTTATAACTTTCATAAAGTAATTCTGTCAAATCTATATCCGTTCTTGCATGTAACCACTTTAAAGTTTCTAACTCATGAGCTTAGTTGTCAGCTAGTAATTTGACAGAAATTTGCTTAAATGTCTGGAGCCATTTAAGGTGACCCAGCTTTTTGTAGGGGTGTTAAGGTGAATGCTGGGACATGCTTTTAGCATTCAGCCAGGCAGTTTTTAACTTTGCACTTAAAACTTTGACATCTTACTTGGACAGTCTTAAGGTCAACCAGAGGTGAGGCCTAGGGTAGCTCTGTTTTATCTTGAATATGCCCCTCGAGGTGTTGCAGGTGTGGCTGCAGTGCCCAGCTGCGTCAACAGGTGGTAGACAGGAGACAGGCTTGTCTACACCAGGGCTCTGCCCCATGGCCCTGGTTGGTTGGTTGATGGTCTGACACAGAAAAAGATTGTGCCCCCTGGGATGAACCCAGAGCCACGGCAGAGCCTGGCAAGCTACTCGTGGTACATTTGACATGCCAAAAACAGTAACAATAATAGATCTCATTCCCAATGAATGTAGATGTTACTGGTGCCCACTCGAGCAAATAGATAATCAATGGGAAGACAAGTAATACAAGTGTTACAGTCTTAGATACATACACAGATTTCTGGCTCCCCAGGAATAAGTCAGTGTTTTGAAGCCAAGGAGGCATCTCATTTGTAACCTTTCTCCACAAGGTTTTTGATTAGCCCATTGTTTTCTCAACTGTCATCCATTGCTTGAGACAACAGAGAAATACAGCCTCCTCCCCTCCCAAAGCGGTTAGCCCTGCCCTCCCTTTGGAGAGTAATTTTAGTACTGACTAAGTTCCAAGTTAGGCAAGAGAAAGACAAGCTTTTCACACAGGCCTTCCAGTGCGTTATCAGATAAGGATCAAATAAAGATCACATCCAGACATTGTTTGCAAAAGATCCGCACTGTTCTTTGCGATACCAGGAAAAGTAAGATGCTATTTGTACAGGACACAGTTGGGTTTGGGAGCCAGGTATAGGATTTCCATACGTTCAAGTAACCAAACTCATGGTCTCAGTAAGACTCAACCTTCATGAACAGCTTTGTAAACATCTATCTCTCAAGATGATATAATAAAATTATTTTTTTTAAAGTCTGATGACTCCACTTGGGTTTTCAAACAAGGCATTTAATAACCACAGCCTTGTTAAAAGGTGAAAGAAAAAAAAGAATATAAAGAAATAAGAACTGAAGTTGCTCTGAGATTTCATTTGGTTTCCAGCACTCTGAAACATTTCTTGCTATTGAAAAATTTTCCACACCTGGTAGGTTCTCGTTCCATGACACAAAAAGAATCAGGTGACAGGACTGGTCTTACACAAGCCAGTTTATTTCTCCAAGGCAAGGAGAACAGAAATACTCAAGTGCAAGAACCCAGAGAGCATCTCAAAATGATTCTGCAGTAGCTCCTTTCATGACTTCCTGTCCTGGGTTCCCGGGGCCCTCAGTTTGGGAGAAGTAACACTGAGGATCTGAAAGCCTTTGTTTATTTTCCTGCCCTGTGCAGGAGTGGGAGAAACAGCAAAGGCGATTTATATAAAGTTGGGGAGCTTGGCAGTAACAGCCTAAGAGGAATATGACCACCTTCCTGCTTCCCCCACCTCAGTGATCAAATTAAGGACCACAGAGGATTTGGGCTGATGAAGTAAGTCAGCCTTTGGCACGTAAGTGGTCTGGAGCCTGGATTCTGTGTCCCAACACAAGGCAGTGGCCTGGGGTTGGAGTAAGGAATTTGCTGTCTGCAGGTAAGGAAAGCCAGTTCTGACCTCTGTCCAGGTTCCCCCATCATCCATTGTTTTTTCTTTTTGGGTCACAACCAGATATGCTCAGGGGGTTACTCCTGGCTCTGCACTCAGGAATTACTCCTGGCAGTGCTCAGGGAACCATATGGAATGCCGGGATTTGAACCCGGTCGGCCGCATGCAAGGCAAATGCCCTCCCCACTGTGCTAATGCTCCAGCCCCCATCATCCATTTTAGCAGAAGAGAAATTCAGGAAGGAGAACATTAATGATGAAAGAAAAGAAAGCTCATTTAGGGCTAGGTAAGACAGAAAATGGAACAATGTGCTAACAATTGTCGAGGGTACTAATGCCAACCTAGAACTAAGCATTAAATAGAGGCAAAAAGATACACATGACAACCCTTTAATGTATGTTCTGTAATCCATAGTCTGGAGGGGAAGGAAAAGAGAAAAAGAGAGAAAAGGAAAGAAATAAAGAACCTGCCATGGAGCAGGGCTGGGGGAGGGGAGGGAACCGGGGACATTGGTGGTGGGAGATGGGCACTGGTGGCGGGATGGGTGCTGGAACACTGTATGACCAAAACCCAAATATGAACTTTTTAATTGTATATCTTTGTAATTGTAAAAATAAAAAATTAAAAAAAAAAGAAAGCTCATTTAGAAAATAGGAGAGAAAAACAAAGGAACCAGCTTAGAGGAACTTGGGCTTCTCCAAAGGAGACAACCCCAATTGGGTCACATCTGCCATTGAGGAACAGAGATGTGGTGACCTGTGACATGTGCTGAGATGACCAGCCCCAGCAGATTGCTGGAGCCTCAAGGTGAACAGGAGAGGCACGAACCTGGGTGTTCACCCAGATGAGGCCTGTGCTGGGAGTACACACCCTAAGCAGTGTTTGTGGGTGTATCTGAAAGCTGGACATCACCTCTACTTGCCTCTGTAAAGCTATATATATATATATAGTTATATGTGTAGCTATATATACATACATAGTTTGCTGCAGGTTGACTTTAGGTTGACCTTGCAACCACTCACTACTTTCGGACTAGGGTAGAATGTCACCCTAGATTGAAGGGAAGAGAAGACGTGCTCCTGAGCAGCTCTTCTGTCAGAGACTTTCTGGTTAGTCCATGAAATTTCTGATTGAATTTTTTTTTTTTTGCTTTTATGGGTTACACCCGGCGATGCTCAGGGCTTACTCCTGGCTCTGCACTCAGGAATTACTCCTAGAGGTGCTCGGGGGACCATATGGGATTCTGTGGATCGAACCCAGGCCTGCATGGGTCAGCCACGTGCAAGGCAAACGCCCTACCCGCTGGGCTATCGCTCCGACCCCAGATTGGATTTCTTTTTTCTGGTGACTGTCACCTGCAAGGCTATTTTCCAGAATCATAAACTTTTCTTTCATGAAGCTTGATTCAGAGCTGGAGCAGTGGATCAGCAGGGAGGGCATTTGCCTTAGCGTGTTGCCTACCTGGGTTTGAGCCCTGGTACCCAATATGGTATGCCACCCGCACGGCAGAGCCTGGCAAACTACCCGTGTCATATTTGATATGCCAAGTACCAGTAACAATTATAGTCCTCATTCCCATGACCTGATGGAATGGTTTGAGGCTCTTTATGTTCCTGGAGCAAGCAGATGCCCTTGGGCTCTACTGGCATGAGACAGGACATATGGAGATGTTACTGGTGCCCACTTGAGCAAATCGATGATGAACGGGAAGACAGTGATACAGTGATATACATACATATATAGTTTCCCCAAACTATTCCCACAAATCTGTAACTAGGATGTCATCAAGGAGAGAGCTTGGAATTGTTGAAGGGCTTGTGTTCTTGTCATATCCGGTCTCTGTTCCTGCCTGGAGCCTCTTTACACTGGGGGTCCATCTTCCGCCCCCAGGCCTGCCTGGTTCGTCCACCTCTCACAGAGAGGATTTCTCAATGGATTTCTGTATTTCCAAGGCCCCCAATCCTTCGGGTTGATTTGGCTTTAAGACACTGTGACTTTTTCTAACCCAGATTGCTAGAGCCTAATCTATCTGCCTGTAGGAGTGTGGACAACAAAAGTGCTGTGCTTCCTGTCCAGCGGCTCCCAGCAGGCTAACCCAGCAGTCACTGCAGGAAGCCATCGGGGCCAACTCAAAAAGGACGCCTCTGTGACTGGCATTTAAAAATAACAATAGTGATGCTCCATTTTAAAATAACAGTAATGACAGGAACACTGTAAAGGTTTGTTTGCTTTTGAGAAAGCTTGTTACTTTTATGAAGAGGGAGAATTCTGGAACTCTTTTTTAATACTTTTGGTGTGCCAAGCCCATAAGTTTTATGCCTCCTATAGCCAAAGTCATTGAATCACTGGGATCATCTAGAAAGAAAATTGTATGATTTAACACTTATTTTCTGTGTTTGAGCCTCTTTTAATTTGAATGGGTCTGTCTCTTAGAAAGTGATAGGTGTGGGCCGGGGCGATAGCCCATCGGGTAGGACATTTGCCTTGCGCCTGGGTTCGATCACCCGCATCCCATATGGTCCCCCGAGCACCACCGGAAGTAATTCCTGAGTGCAGAGCCAGGAGAAATCCCTGAGCATTGCCGGGTGTGACCCGAAAAAAAAAAAAAAAAAAAAAAAGTGATAGGTGTTTTTCCTACGTGCAGAAGCATTCTATCAAAGTACATAATGTGTTTTTATAATACATATTGCTATCTCTGTGCCAAACAGGAACTCCTCAGTGATAGCTGTGTGTTTTAGTCACCTTTTATTTTAGGGGCATGGGATTCATACCCAGAGGTGCTCAGGGATCACTCTTGGCGATGTTTGGCAGTCAATATGGCGTGCCTGGGTTCGAACTGAGGTTAGTCATGTGTAAGACAAGTGCCTTAAGCCCTATTTTATCTCTCAAGCCAATCTTAATAACCAGGGTTCTCATCACAGAGATACTAGTAGATAATGTATATAACAATAAGAGTAATATTTAATAAGAGGAAATGACAAAACATTAAATAACATTTATTATTTCCAACTTTATCACAGCTCCTGTTTTTACAGAATTTTTTACAGAATTTTTTTAGTTGTGAACCATATGAAGAGATTTTCTTATATGCAAATTTTAGAGACTAATTAAACAAATGGCACTCACACAC
This sequence comes from Cryptotis parvus, assembly GCA_021461705.1. Lineage (NCBI taxonomy): Eukaryota > Metazoa > Chordata > Mammalia > Eulipotyphla > Soricidae > Cryptotis > Cryptotis parvus. The sequence continues at coordinate 26,592 of JAJIBD010014672.1, read as the reverse complement.
TGACAATACAACGTTAAAAACAGAATATTACCAGTAACTTCAACACACTTTTTGTGTTTTTATCCCCAGAGACAATCTTGAATTGTACCAATTATTTGCTGTATTTTCCTAATAGCTTTGATCACTTGATCACTTGATATCCCGTTATTCATTGATTTGCTCAAGTGGGCACCAGTACATTTCCATTTGACCCTATCACGTGCCAGTGTAGCCCAATGGCATCTGCTTGCTTCAGGAATACAAAGAGCCTCAAACCATTTGTTAAGGGTCTTGACGAAGAAGTCTGACCATCTTTTTAGGTGGGCGGCCACGTGATCTTTTGGCGTTCCATGGGATCCAGTCGGTAATGGCTCTAGTTCAGCAGTTGTCTACAAATCGCATTACATGTCCAGCCCCATCTGATTTTTTGATGCCTTGGCAAACGAGACAGCATCCCTGATTCTGGAACAGTGACAGAGGTCGGAGCTCCGGATTCCTTCTTTCACTTGAGTGAGGCGTGATATTCCAAGCATAGCTCTTTCAATTCCTCTTTGGGAGACCTGAATAGCATTCTCATCCTGCTTTCGTAGGGCCCAGGTCTCTGAGGCATGTTAATGCAGGGAGAACGGTGGAGTTGAAGACATGTGCCCAGAGCCGGAGGTTCTTTGTCTTTTAGCTATTTCTTCGATTTTTTTTTTTTTTTTTTGCTTTGGCACCACACGTAGTCCACTAAGTACCATTAGGTATAAATGCTGAGCATAGAATCCCTTGAGTACCACCAGGTGTGGCCCCAAACAAACAAGAAACAAAATTACTCTGTGCTTCCCTGGAAATATCCCTTCTCTAAGTGAAGGAATAGAAAGTTCCTTCACACACGGTGATGCTCGGGTTACTCCTGGCTCTGCACTCAGGAATCACTCCTGGCGGTGCTCAGGCTTTTGAAGGCATTCCATGCTGCTCTCTTCCTCCTGCGCAGCTCAGGTTTTAGGTCGTTCATCATGTTGACTTCTCGACCAAAGGTACACATAACTGCTGCATTCAGAGATGTTTCTTACATTGAGAGTGAATGGGGCCTCTGGAACTAGTTCATTTTTCATGAACATAGTTTTCTATAGATTCAGCTGTAGACCTATCTTTCCACATTCTCGGTCGAAGTCAGCCAGCATTTGTGCCGCTTGGCTAATGTTTGGTGATATTAGAATGATGTCATCAGTGAAGCTGAGATGGTGTAGTTGCCGACCGACTGTCATCTTCACTCCCATTCCTTCCCATTCTAATTGTCACAAGATAATTAGACAATAGCTAATAATAGCTAATAGCTTTACCATGTAAGTATCCATACCATTATTCTATGTTTTATTTTAAAAATTATGAATGGAATCATACTGTTTGCTCAATTATGTATTTGAAAGTTTTTTCCACTGTGTTCTATTTTATGAACATATCTAAAGACACTTGCTTTAACAGTGGGCAGGAAAGTCTTTATGATTTAGTAACAGACAGTCCCTAAGGAAGGGAAAGGGGGGTCGAATGAACAATCCCTAGAGCAGAGTGGGTAACACCACCCCTTGGGAGGTGCCGGATTATCATGGAGATAGTAATATCGTTGGGTGCAACTGTGGATACTTTCTGTTCCTTCACTTAGAGAAGGGATATTTCCAGGGAAGCACAGAGTAATTTTGTTTCTTGTTTGTTTGGGGGCCACACCTGGTGGTACTCAAGGGGTTCTATGCTCAGCATTTACACCTAATGGTACTTGGTGGACTACGTGTGGTGCCAGTGTTACAACCTGAGTTGGCTGTGTGCAAGGCAATGCCCTAGTCACTGTACTTTCTCTTCTGGCTCAGAGTAATTTTTTTATCCCCCAAACAGGGAAATTTTATGTAAAAGAGGCAGTAGGTCAAGTAAGTTTGGGAATCTCTGCCCTAGAACATGTCAGCTTTCAGAATACAAGAGTAAAAAAGTAGGCTGAGAATTGTTAGGCCAGAGAAATGGAAGAAAAACTAACAGAAAGTGGATCCATGAAAGTCTAGAAAGAATTGTATTCTGAACAGGAGTATATGGAGAGCTTGAGAAATCAATAACATTGAGAATTTTACTTGGCAATGCATAACCTAAGGCGATCATGTTAGGGTAGTTTAGGCTAGTGGTAAAGAGCAGAATCACTTGTATAAAGACATAATGGCAGTGAAAACAGAATACCCTGTGAAGAAATCACAAAAAATATGAACAGAAAAACAACTTTTATGACCTAGGGATAGAAAGGTCAATATTCCCAAATCTGGAACATTGTGTACGGTATCATGGATAATACATAGAGAGGAAAGAGTTGTATATCGATACAACTTAATGGTAACTCAGAGCAGTCTCTGAGAGACTAGAGAGCAGGATTTGGGTGAAAAGAAGGGAGAGCATGTAGCAGGAAGGATGCTATCTCCAGTACAGGTGACGAGTGCATGTCTGAGCTGGGAAAGGAGGATCATCTAATAGCCTCCAGTTCTCAAGAAACTATGAAAGTCGCCCTGGAAGATGTGGGGGAGTCTACCAGAGAGAGAGCAGTACAAACAATATTTAATGTCCTCTGAAGACTATAATTATAAATTTAAAGTCAATTTGTATGATTTTTTTTAAGTAACATTCACTTGCTCAAGTACAGGTACAGAGAAAAAAAATGGAAAAGTTCAAAACCCATGAAGAAGGGTTATTTTCATGGCAAACAACCCTTCCTCAGAGGGTAGGGCTACCCCTAGATGCATTATCTACTTAGATTACAGCAACATTGGTCAAATGCAAACTGTGAAGCATATAGCAAATATATGTGTCATATGTTTAAAAAAACTATTAATGCCATATATATGTGTGTATGTAAACAAAAATATTTTTATATAAACTATTAATGTGATATATATAGTGATATGTATGTATATATATGTGTATATATATGCATATATATATGTATATATATATGTATATATATATATATATATATATATCAGCTGTGCGGGTAGCATACTCTTGTAGTCATCTCAAAATCCAGCATTTATTGATGAACCGTGCAGCCGAAGCGGCCACGCGAGCCAGGCTGTGATAGGCTGGTCTGCTGGGTGGAGTTCTGATGAGGGGAAAGTCCGGAGGGGGAAAATGGAGGCCCTCATGGAGTGGAGGGTTATCTAGCTTGTCGTGAGGCTCTGCTGGGGTGGCAGGCCAGGGCTAGAACCTGCCATCCCTCCCGGGCACCTCATGAGCGGCTGGGAACAGGGAGAGCCAGTAGCAGCTCTGCCCCATGTCTGTCTCTGCACCATAAAAAAAATATTTAAAAAAAACACAGAAAGCGAGGTAACAATAAGTTACATGATTTCTTTACAATGCAACAGGAGTCAGGACCTGACTCCACAGCTGCTGGGGCCTCACACATTGCGCAGCACTCTCGAGACTGACCCACACGCTGCCTGTCTTGTGAAGGATACTCTGTTTGGGCTTGACTTTATCTTTCAGAACCAAGTTAGATGGCTTATCTTGCTCCTTTTCATACTCCTTAAAATCACTCTTGGTATATTTCCCACCTTTTCCTTTCACCCGCACAGCAGAGCCTGGCAAGCTACACGTGTCGTATTTGATATGCCAAGTACCAGTAACAATTATAGTCCTCATTCCCATGACCTGATGGAATGGTTTGAGGCTCTTTATGTTCCTGGAGCAAGCAGGTGCCCTTGCGCTCTATTTGCATGAGACAGGACATATGGAGATAGTACTGGTGCCCGTTCGAGCAAATCAATGATGAACGGGAAGACAGTGATACAATGAGATACACACACACACACACACACACACACACACACACACACACATATATACACACATATACACCACAAGGTATTGCAGATGTGGCTGCAGTGCCTGGCTGTGGTGCCCAGCTGTGTCAGCAGGTGGCAGACAGAAGACAGGCTTTATCTACACCACCAGGGCTCTGCCCCATGGACCCTGGATGGTGGATGGTCTGACATATAAAAAGACTGGGTCCCCTGGGATGAACCCAGAGCCACAGCAGAACCTGGCAAGCTACTCGTGGTGTATTCGATATGCCAAAAAAAACAGTAACAATAATGGACCTCATTCCCAACAAATGGAGACGTTACTGGTGCCTGCTTGAGCAAATCGATGAACAATGTAAAGACGGACAAGTGACAAGACAGACAAGTGACAAGACAGACAAGTGACACACACACACATATGTATATATATGCATGCATATATATATATATATATATATATATATATATGCAGCAATGACACCACCCGTGAAATAGTTGAATAAATAATAAATTTTACCTAGTTTACACCAAAACAATTTTTACCCAATGACAAATGAATTTAATTGTAAGGTTGTGATTTTTATTTCATATTATTAAGAATTATATACAAGGGCTGGAGCGATAGCACAGCAGGTAGGGCGTTTGCCTTGCAAGCAGCTGACCTGAGTTCAATCCCTGGCATCCCATATGGTCGTCCGAGTACTGCCAGGAGTAATTCCTGAGTGCAGAACCAAGAGTAACCCCTGAGCAACACCAGGTGTGACCCAAAAAAGCAAAAAAAAAAAGAAAAAGAAAAAGAAAAAAAAAAGAAAAAGAAAAGAATTATATACAATTTAAAGACTTGATTTATATTAAACTTTGTTCTCTGTCTTCTATATCACACATACAGGTTGAAAGAGAAAGACTAAAAAATAAAGATTTACACTCATATAGATGACATACAAATACTTTTGCTCCAAAAGAATTATTAGCATAAAGAATTATATATTTAAGATGGGTAAAAAAGCTGTTTTTCAAAATAAATGGTATAAGAAAAATCCATCTATTAACATTAGATTTACAGAAATATTACTAATTCCTGCAAAACCTAAAAACCATTTGAAGTGAACTTTTCATCTGGGTTTTTTTTTTTTTCCTTGGGTCACACCCGCGACACTCAGGGGTTACTCCTGACTCTGCACTCAGGAATTACTCCTGACTGTGCTCGGGGGACCATATGGGGTGCCGGGGATCCAACCTGGGCCGGCACCGGCAGGCTGCGTGCAAGGCAAATGCCCTACCCGCTGGGCTATCACTCCGGCCCCTCATCTGATTTTAATCCAAGGCAAACAGAATAAAATGCACCCTACTCAAAATTAATTCTCTTTCTCTTTCCCCATCTTTTGCTTTATGTGTATTTCTGGTCTCAGTTTTAAGTGTGCCTACTCATATTAATAACAACTGAAGACAAATGGATTTTTAGGTAAAGATATATTTATTAAGTTGTTCCCAAAAGTGAATTATTAAATTTAAACTTTACAGTTATATAAGGACCAGTATTGTTTAAAACACAAAGGAGACAAACCCCACAGTCCTTACCCTATTTTCTACCATACATTTATAGTTCAAACTAAAGGGAGCTGCAGAGCTGGAGAAGTGGCACCGTCTCTACTCAGAACAGATATAAATTATTTCACTTCGACAACTATTAATTCCACACTGCCAAAGAAATTATTAGACCTATATAGTATTATGCTACAAAAATCATAGCCATAAATTTTTTAAAAGTACATAGACCTACCCCCTCCACACACACACACACACACACACACACACACACACACACAATAACCTTCAGTATTTTAGAGGAGCCAACATTCAACAAACATTCAAATGAGGCCTTCAGGAGAGGAGGGCGCCCCGCACTTGCTGAGGTGATCGGTGAAGAATGTTCTCCGGGTCTTTGTACGCATTCGCTGGATTCATGACAGCCGCATACACTTCCTCATAGGCTCGGCAGACCAGTTCTGTGGACTGTTTGATGATCTGATCCCTGTGTGGGAGAAACAAAATGTGACCACATCATCTTAAACGGATGTACTCCCTATGGATGGCAAGAAAGCTCGTCTGAACCAGTCCATTTCATTATCATGCTATACATATTTTAAAAACAACAACTACACCTTACCTTAGTTTTGAAACAAAACATATCTCTATTTATTACTTACTCAATTCTTTTCTATTAGTATATAAGTTCCAAGTGGGGTGGGGCTGTGCCTTACATCTTTAGGGCTAAAAGAGGTCCAAGAGATAATGAACTGACAGGCAAGAAATAGGAACTGTGACTCCGTTAGCGTTTGACTTTGCAAACATGAATGAAAGATAACACATGCACCTTAGAGATACTTTCAATGACTGAAATTTATCTTTTTATTTTGTTGTCTTGTTTTGGGGGGTCACACCTGGCGATGCTCAGGGGTTACTCCTGGCTCTACGCTCAAAAATCACTCCTGGTGGTGTTCAGGGGACCACATGGGATGCCAGGGATGGAACTCAGTCAGCTGCATGCAAGGCAAACACCCTACCTGCTGTGCCACTGTTCCGCCCCAATGCTCTAATTCTTTAGTGTAGTACAATCCCTGACTATTCCCTCCACTCTGCTTCTGCTGACCTTGCTTCCTTTTCAAACTTTCCTCCATCGCCTGAAAATACTTCTCTATTAACCACCTTTACATGCCCTTAATTTTTCAGTTAGTAAATACTTTTGCATCTACAAAACCATCCGGATCTTCACACCTAGAAATGATTAGTCCATTTCTTAAATGTAAACAAAACATGATGATGTATTTATGAGATTACCTGTAGAAATGTTTATCTGTGGTCTAGAAAAGAACTAGTTAAAAACACTTGATCACTTGACATCCCGTTATTCATCAATTTGCTGGAGCAGGAACCAGTAATATTTCCATTTGACCCTATCACGTGCCAGTGTAGCCCAATGGCATCTGGTTGCTTACAAAGAGCCTCAAACAGTATTAATACCAACCTAGAACTGAGCATTAAATACAGGCAAAAAGATACACATGCCAACCCTTTAATGTATGTTCTATAATCCATAGTCTGGAAGGGAAGGAAAAGAGAGAGAGAGAAAGGGGGGAAGCAATAAAGAACCTGCCATGTAGGGGGGCTGGGGCGGGGGAGGGAACCGGGGACGTTGGTGGTGGGAGATGGGCACTGGTGGAGGGATGGGTGCCGGAACACTGTATGACCAAAACCCAAATATAAACATCTTATGAACATCTTTGTAATTGTGTATCTCACAGTGGTATAAAATACTTAGAGCCTCAACCCATTCGTTCAGGGTCTTGATGAAGAAGTCTGACCATCTTGTAGGTGGACGGCCACGTGATCTTTTGACATCCTGTGGGATCCAGTCGGTAATGGCTCTAGTCCAGTGGTCGTATTCAAATTGCATTACATGTCCAGCCCATCTGATTTTCGATGGCTTGGCAAACGAGACAAGCGTCCCTGATTCTGGAATAACAACGGAGGTTGGAACTCCGGATTTCTTCTTTCACTTGAGTGAGGCGTGATATTCCAAGCATAGGTCTTTCGATTCCTCTCTGGGAGACCGAATAGCATTCTCATCCTGCTTTCGTAGGACCCAGGTCTCTGAGGCAATGGGTCAGAGACCTGGGCCTCTGAGGCAATGGGTTAATGCAGGGAGAACGGTGGAGTTGAAGAGATGTGCCCGAGCCTGAGGTTCTTTGTCTTTTTAGCTATTCTTTGATGCTTTTGTAGGCATTCCATGCCGCTCTCTCTTCCTTCTGCGCAGATCAGGTTTTAGGTCGCTTCATCATGTTGACTTCTCGAACCTAGGTACACATAACTGCTGCATTCAGACATGTTTGTTCCATTGAGAGTGAATGGGGCCTCTGGAACTAGTTCATTTTTCATGAACATAGTTTTGCTGAGATTCAGCTGTAGACCTATCTTTCCACATTCTCGGGCAAAGTCAGCCAGCATTTGTGCCGCTTGGCTAATGTTTGGTGTTATTAGACCAGTGTCATCAGCGAAGCTGAGGTGGTTTAGTTGCTGATCGTCTATCCTCACTCCCATTCCTTCCCATTCTAATTGTTGCATGTTGTTCTCGAGGGTGGCGCTGAAGAGTTTTGGTGAAATGGTATCACCTTGCCGAAACCCTCTTTTGACATTGATGATCACTTCTTTGTAGAATGGTGAGATCCTGGTGGTGAATCCGTGCATACAGCTCACGAAGGATATTGATATGTTGGGTTTGAACGCCTGTTTGGCTAGGGCTTCGATGACACCTTCAGTCTCCACAGAATCAAAGGCTTTCTTTAAATCAATGAATGTGAGACAGAGTGGCATCCTGAACTCCCTACAAACACTAATTGGAGAAAACAAGAAGGAAAGTCCACTTGCAACCTTGTATCCCCTGCACCCAGTTCTGACAGTTTCAAACTTACTAAGTAGAAGACTAAGTCTTCCAAAATTAGAAAAGGAAGAGAAGAAAGATGTTCCAGTGAATTCTCTGCATAGTGAAGTCAGACTATTGGCTAAACTGCCCTTTTCACCGGAAAGGGGAAAATAAGTTTGGAAATTTACTGAGCCACACCGATTCAAGCTATTTTGTGGAGATCGGAGAGAGATCCAGTGGGTAGGCTTTTGCTTGCAGTCAGCTCTGCTCTTATTCCTGGTAGTGTATACAGTCCTGAGCCCCTGCCACAACTGATCCCCGAGCAGTTAGGAGGAAGTCCTGAAGCCAGCTGACAATGGATCAAAACCAAAAGGGAAGAAAATTTTTCTTTGCTCTTCTGATTGTAAATATTGCTACAATTAACTATTTAATAAATGACCAAGCTGATGCAAAATTTTTTATAAATTAACAGATATACTAAAAACTTGTACTTAATGAAATTTAAGCACAAGCATATAAATACATAGTTGTTACCCATTTGGGGAAAAAATCAAATATTGGGGTTTAGATTTGGGGTTTTAGTTCTGTAATCAAAGTAGAAAAATTTTAGGGAGTGGTGTAAACAAGTCATTGTACGCAGACTTTATATTCTAAAACGTGTATTTAATCTGAGTAGTATATTTCTACTTCATCAACAATACCCAGAAATAAGAGTTTAATTCCTTCTCACGCAAGTTTAAAATTACAATAAGGTACAATAATGGATATTAAACACGATTCTTAAAAATCCAGAAAAACCGACCAGTAAGTTCTGAATGAACTACTGTTAATTCTGTAGTAACGAATTTGGAATTATACTTTCAAGTCCAAACAATTAAATCTTTAAAATGTACTGAAACTTAGCTCAAACTCAAGACACATTTTCATTTTTAAGTTAGCTAAATGTCTATAATCTTCAATACAGCTGAAAAGTCATCCTCAATCTGCAACCAAGAAAAAAAAAGGAAAATGGATATAATGCAATTATATACATCACGGGAATGCTCACTTTCACTATTCTTTCCCCTTCTGAATTACTGAGAGGGGATAACGTGGGCAGGAGGACCCTGGTGGGCAGAAGGCCCAGATGCTGGCAGTTCTGTCACTCTGCCGTGAATTTAACCTACCCAGGACTATCTTCCCACTGTAAGACAAAATGTTGAAATGTCAATCTCTGCGATATATTCTCGATTTTGAAAGAGACTATTCTACTTAGAATTAAGATTATTTTAACAAATTACTGTTAAAAATATTTCTATGTGCCCATCACATACTTACACATATACACATGCTCTTATTGGGGATGATATAATGGGAATAAATAATGATTTATGTTCAGCATGACGCAGGTATAAATAGGCGTTGTTTCTAAAGTGCTAGAATTCTTTCTTTTTACCATTTCTTTTATTTTGTAGGATTATTATGGAAATTTTTTATCTTGAAAACTCTGTGTGTACCTGTTTCTGTGTCTTTCTACCTGCTTGGGGTCTTGGACCAAGTTACTGCATGAAACACAAAGTTGCCATGATGAATCACCATGGTGCCAATCACGCATGTTGGATATGGGAAAGTTTCAGGTATTCCAAAACCATCAACAAATTCTAAGGGTCTGAATGTGCGGTTCTGAAAGCCCGGGATATTGTCTTATTTTACTGACCATCTTGAGTACAGGAAGAGAAAAGCAGTTGTTTTACCTCCCGTAGTAAATCATTCTAGAATGGCCATCCCTCTCGGTTTTTCTCACACGCTGGACTTTGATCATCACAGTCATGCCCACAAGCTGACTGGGCGGAAAATACCCTTAGGACTATTTCTGTCGGTTAAAATTCTAAGTCTTGCTTATCAGTGACCAAAAGGATGGCTGCAAAGGCCAATTCACAGGGAAAAACATGTTACTGTAAGCTCTGACCTTCTATATGAATTGGACACTTACTTTGGTGGTCTCTTAGCTACCATGAAATTCTTAAATCTCTGTAAGGCCTCCACCCAGAACATGTAAAATTTTCAAAAAAAATCAAAAAAAAATTAAAGCATAAATATTATAAGGATATTCAAATTTTTAATAATTTATTATGAGGAAGCTTCTAAGATGTTAAATCTGATTTGCAGTCGATTTTGAGGAAATGGCCACCTTTCACGTACTCTTGGAATATGTTAGGCACAAAATGGGTCAGACATCCTTTGAAGTAAGAAAACCTAGAGGCCAGAAGAAGCCATGGGAGGTGGAATGAAGAGTAAAAAGAGAAACACTGCACTCTTGCTGATGGGCTGATTGTTGATGCCTCCAATGCTCCCACACGGCACTGAGAGGGTATTCTGTTCCCCAGGTGCTGGCTGCCTGATTTCCATACCACGAAAAGTGTTTCACTTAGAAAGAAATTTTCTATCACAGTTACCATAGCTCAAAAAATAATCATAGTTAATTTATGACTAGAATAAAAAGGAAGATGAGCGTTTCATACAATTTTACCTAGGGGGTAAAATTTTCGGTTACTTGCTTACCAGAATCCATTGAGAAACACAAGTTTTCCAGCTACAAATGTTCCAAAGGCAAAAACCATAGTATGAATCTCAGAAATACTAACCTACAACTGCATGGAGATAACTTTCTCATTTAAAAATTATTCACTGAAATTAAGTATTTCAAATAATTATTTAAAACACGGAGAAATGAACTACTTATTTCCAGAATCAGTGAGCTTGTCATTAATCAGTACTTCGTGGTTTTCGTTGCCATAACAACATGACACAACTTTTATCATTACCATAAACCTGGCACTTCTAAAAATAGCTTTTTTTTCAACATTAAGGTTCTGCGATCACTAAAATTGAGCTTTATTACAGCATTTCAGTGCAGAGCGAATCATTCAAATGCACCCTAAGAGAAAAGGCGTGCATGGTTGAAGCCTTAAAAACTACAAAGATAATGCACTTACGAATAACAGGCTATAACATTTCCATTTTTTTTTTATCTTTCCAGACTGTAAGACACCATCAAAGATGTTACAATGCATCCAGCCAATGATTCATCATGGACCCACTTTCTGTCTCTCTCTGAGTAAAATCAAAGCATAGTTTATGAAACACCAGGGCACATGTGGAGCTCCTGAAGTCAAGATACTTAGTTCACAAAGTTTAATTTTTCTTCTATGGCAAAAAATTCAGGAGCTTCTCTGAATAACAATAAAATCTGAACAAAGGGTTAATAGCAGGCTCGACTGTAAAAATGTGTCAATTAATTAATCTCTTGAAGGAATTCGACTGCAAACAGAGATACAAATTTACAGATTAACTGGGGAGGCTAAGTGAAGAGATCAGATCGATTAAAGAATCAGTCTGGTTGAGTGGTTAATTTAGAGCTTCAGGGTCAGGGCAGAGGTCAAGGGTGAAAACTGAGAACAATTTAGGAGGTTAATAGGATATTCCAGGTTTGTAGAACTGTTCAAAACTGTGACTGCTCACATACTTTTCTGGATAAATACCACATACACTGGTTCATGGGAAATTTGAGTTTAATGTTGGCATTACAGATTTCTATATTATATAACCAATTAGAATAGGATACACAGGGGCTGGAGCAATAGCCCAGTGGGTAGGGCATTTGCCTTGCACGCGGCCGGCCCATGCCGGCCTGGGTTTGATCCTCGGCATCCCATTTGGTCCCCCAAGCACCACCAGGAGTAATTCCTGAGTGCAGAGCCAGGAGAAACCCCTGAGCATTGCCAGGTGTGACCCAAAAAAGCAAAAAAAAAAAAAGAATAGGATACACCATGTGATTATACTGAATAATAAAAGACAGAACTCATTGATAAAATAGCCAAAGAATCTTTCAAAATTATTTCACTTACAATTACTTTGAAGCTCTTGCAATGTCAGAAATGTGGAAAAAATTAATAAAATTAATTGATTTTGGTAAAAAAAAAAATTTTTTTTTTTTTACCTGTGCCCAGCTGCTCACGAGGCGCCCAGGAGGGATGGCGGGTTCCTAGCCCAGGCCCACCCACCCCAGCAGAGCCTCACAACAAGCCAGATGACGCCCCACTCCATGAGGGCCTCCATTTTCCACATCTGGACTTTTCTCTCGTCAGAACTCCATCCAGCAGACCAGCCTATCACAGCCAGGCTCACGCGGCTGCTTTGCGGCTGTGCGGTTCATCAATAAATGCTGGACTTAGAGATGACTACTAGAGTATGCTACCTGCACGGCAGAGCCTGGCAAGCTACCCGTGTTGTATTTGATATGCCAAATACCAGTAACAATTATAGACCTCATTCCGGAATGGATTGAGGCTCTTTATGTTCCTGGAGCAAGCAGATGCCCTTGGGCTCTACTAACATGAGACAGGACATATGGAGATGTTACTGGGGCCCGCTCGAGCAAGTCGATGATGAACGGGAAGACAGTGTGACAGTGTGCAGACAGTGATTTTGGTCTATCAAAACCAAGACATTTCATAAAATAACAGATATAAAGTTTAGTTATTTCATTATTTTCAAATGTTTCCTGTAGTGCTCTGCATGACAATGCGAACAGCCCCAGATAATGGTGAAGCTCCTCCACACGATGATAAAATTTACCCCACAGTGCACCCTATTAATGGAACAGGAGTAAGGCAGGAAGAAAGAGATAATAAAACTTAAAGCAGAAGTCAATGAGATGGAATCCCAAAAACAATCTGAAAGATCAATGAAACCAAGAGCTAATTCTTTGAAAAAAAAATAAACAAGATTGACAAACCACTTGCAAGGCTCGTAAGGAAAGGGAAAGAGAGACCAAATAAATAGAATCAGAAATGTAAAGGGAGATATCACAACAGAAACCAAAGAAATTCAAAAGATCATCAGAGATTACTTTGAGAGTCTGTATGCCACAGAACAAGATAACCTAGAAGAAATGTACAAATTACTGAATTCCTACAGTCTTCCAAGCCTGCATCAAGAAGACTTGGAACACCTAAACAAACCTATCACCATAGAGAAAATTGAATCAGTAATCAAAAGTCTATCCAAACACAAAAGCCCAGTTTGGATTCACAGATTCACCTATGAATTCTTCCAGACCTTCAAAGAGGACCTACTTCTAGTCCTTTTCAAGCTCTTCAAGGAAATTGAAGAAACAGATACACCCCAAAATAGCTTCTATGAGGCACATATCACCCTGATACCCAAAGCAGATAGAGATGTCACAAAAAAGGGAAAACTACAGACCAATTTCCCTGATGAACACAGATGCTAAGATCTTCAAACAAAATACTAGCAAATAGAATCCAAAGAGTCATCAAGAAGTTTATACATCATGACCAAGTAGGCTTCATCCCAGGAATGCAAGGATGGTTCAACATTCGCAAGTCAATCAACATAATACATCACGTCAATGAAAGGAAAAATAAAAATCATACGTCATATCAATAGATGCAGAGAAAGCATTTGACAAGATCCAACATCTATTCATGATCAAAACTCTCCATAAAATGGGAATTGATGGAACCTTCCTCAATATAGTCAAAGCCATCTATTCCCAGTCTACAGCAAAAATCATTCTCAATGGGGGAAAACTGAAAGTCTTCCCATAAGATTGGGGACAAGACAAGGCTGCCCACTCTCACCATTTCTATTCAATACAGTATTGGAGAGTACTAGCCATAGCAATCAGGGAAGAAAAGGATATTAAGGACATTCAGATAGGAAAGGAAGAAGTCAAGCTGTCACTATTTGCATACGACATGATATTATACCTAGAGAACCTTAAGCTCTCTACCAAAAAGCTCCTAGAAACAGTACACTCTTATAGTAGAGTTGCAGGGTACAAAATCAATACCCAAAAAGTCAGTGGTTTTCCTATATGCAAATAGTGAAAGGGAAGAGAGGGATATTAAAGAAATGATCCCATTCACATTTGCACCACAGAAAATAAAATACCTAGAAATCCATTTGAATAAGAATATAAAGGATGTGTATAAAGAAAATTACAAAACATTGCTTCAAGAAATAAAAGAAGACCTGAGGAAATGGAGACACATTTCCTGCTCATGGATTGGGAGAATTAACATTATCGTCAAGACCATGAATGAACGATTTGAGGCTCTTCGTATTCCTGAAACAACCAGATCCCATTGGGCTACACTGGCACGTGATAGGGTCAAATGGAAATGTTACTGGTGCCCCGCTCGAGGAAATCGATGAACAACGGGATGTCTAGTGATCTAGTGAAATGATTGCTTATTAGCCTGGGAAGAGAAGAGCAGTGCTCTATGCCAGCAACTCTTAAGCCTTGGGAGGCAGAGGCATGGCCCCCACACTGAGGTCTTGGCACCAAAACCTGTTTCTACCTCATTGTGGAATAAGCATACACCTTTGCTTCGCCCTGCCCCAGCTGACAGAGGTTTTTAGCTCTTGCAGTTTGGGGGTTAGCACGTGCACGTGTGAGTCTGGCCTTCGTGTGGTGTGGTAGAGTATGCAAAGCAGTTGGTATGGAGTGAAACTGAAAAAATTAAGCTTTTTGGATTTTCTAAACTGGGCTTGTGGCTCTTTATTCATAGGACAGTCATTGGCCCTGAGTGTGACCAGGGAACCCTGCAGACCCGATACTGCTGGGGACCCAAAACAGCCCCGCCATCACACTTAAAAAAGATTATTTGGGGCCATGGGGGAGCATATGGCAGTGCTCAGGGCTTACTCCTGGCTCTGAACTCAGGGATCTCTCTTAGAGGGGCTTGGAGGGGGATAGCATATGGGATAATGGGGGATCAAATCAGGGTCAGTCACATGTAAGGTCAGAGCCCTACCTGCTGGACTATCTCAATGAATTTCTAATAAATAGCAAACCATGATGTGTGGTTTGCTATTTATTATGTGACTACTAAGTTCTGTCTTTTAACTGGAATGTGTAGTTCTTTATATTTAGCAGATACTTAAGAAGCAAAGCTTAAATCTATCATTGCTTTTATCTTTGCCTCGTTCATTTATATTTTTCCCAAACAACTGTGTTTTATTTTTATCTACTCACATGTTAGAAAAGTTTGTTTTAGTACTTTGATATAAGGTTTATAATATTGTTTGGATACCTTCAACAATATTATAAACCTCATATTTATACAAGGTATTCAAAAAGTATTACACAGTTCATGGCTAACTTAATAACATTACCCCACCACAGAAGCCTATCTCTATTTCCCTTTCATTCTGTTTGCTTGGTTGTCATATATATGCACATGAGCGTTTTCACATTTCACTATATATTCCTAATGTTCAAGTATCTTCAGTATCATTGTAGACTGAATTTCCTTCTGGTATCATTTTCCTTCAGCTTGAAGGTTTTCCTTTATTATTCATTGCAGAGCTGTACTTACTAGTGATAATTCTTTCTACTCTGGCTTATCTAAAAACAGAAGCATTTTGCTTATAATCTGAAAAATACATTTGATGTTGACACCGCTTTTCCTTGCAGTTAAAAAATATTTTGTCTTTTAGTTCGCACTGTTCAAATAATAAGTTAAAAGTATACTTATTCTTACGTATTAGTCATTACTGTTATGTTCCCTGAAAATAACAGACTTTCATTGCCTCTGGTTGCTTTTAGATATTTTTTAATTTATCATAGTTTCAATAACTTGATTGTGGTATGGTTTTCTCAATCACTTACCTAATTTCCTGGATCTATGAAACCCTGTTTCTCATAACATTTGTAAAGATTTTTATTTCTCTAAATTGTCTGTTAAAATCTATGACATTCCAACTATTCCTACTTTAGATTACTTCTTATTAGTCTCACACTTCAATAAGTCTCTTCACTAAATCATTTTTCCTGTCTTCATTTCTTTCACTTTTGTGCTTCAGCTTGGATGGTTTCAATGATCCTCTCCAAATTAATTTATCTTCCCTGAATGTCTGCTTAACTGGGAGTTCAAGACTATCAAATACATTTTTTATTTTAGATACCTATTTTTAAAGTTCTGTGATGTCAATAAACATCCATATATTTTTCTTAATTTTTAAGGTAACATTTCCTTTAAGCCACTGAACACATTTTTAAGCAGCTGCTTGAAAACTCTTATCTGTTAGTTTTACAAATGCTGTCAATTGCAAGTTTTATGATATTACAAAACAGTTCTAAGTATAATTCTCAATTATGCGTTTGTTTCAGAAGATAACTTTTCCTCTGTTTTTGTTGCTTAAAGTTCTGGTTCATATTTTCCTACTGTTTCAATTCCATAATTTCTGAGTACATGACTGGCATTATGAATACTATCACTGATTGCGTTTGTTGTCAATCTTTACAGTGAGCAATATTGAAGAGAACTGGTTTAGTTAAAAATCACTGTTTTCCTTAGATGTTCATTCTTAGGCTTTAATAGTGTGTTTAAAGTGGCATGTAGTGCTGGACACTAGCTCACCTTTTAAGGCTCGAACTTTCTGAAGTCTGTACAGCACTGTGCAAATTATTTTTCAGCTCACGTTTCAGTATTTATTCTTCCCTGGTAATTTACCGTCTCCCCGCCCCTGACTTGCCTTATTTTGTTTAGGCCATTATTTCTGATTATTAATACAGGTTGCTTAAAAAAAGCAGCAGAAGAGAAGAACATCATTCCACTTACTTAACAAAAACAGCTCCTTCTCAAGGTGACAGGCTTCATTTCTAGTATATGTTAAATAGAGGAAGATTCCTAATTAGCAGTTCTAACATCTGAAGCTAGAGAAGGAGTACAGCGATAGGGTGCTTGCCTTGCACACAGCTGATTCCATCCCGTCACCTCATACGGCCCTCTGAACCCCACTGGGAGTGATCCCCCAGTACAGAGTCAGGAGAAGGCCCTGAGCACAGCTGGGTGTGGTGACCCCAAAACATAACATCAACAAAAAGTTCTCAAATCACATCCACCTTCCTGTATGTGCTCACAACAGAAAGGATTTATATTCTATTTCTTAAATTACTGATGGAGGCAATTCCTAATTCAATTTTAAAACACAGCAATTTTTACATACATATGATTTCTGTGGTTCAAACTCCATTCTTATACAATTATAAAATGAATACTGTAGTTTGCTACTGAATAAAGAACAATACTCTTCTAATTCATTCTGAGGAAGGAAGGAAACAATTTAAATGACTTTTTTTTATGCTTTCCTTTATTCTCTATACAAACTTGTTTTCCGGCTACTTATTCAATGGTTTATTTCAAGACTGTTGAGCTTTATCAGAACTCACTTTTGAAAGCCAGTCAAATGATGGGGGAAAAAAAGAATGATGTGTCCCAAAGGTATTGCAACCCAAAAGACAAAGCAATAGTAGGAGGATAGAATTGTCACAAAGTCAAATAGTTATTTGAGAATGTATAAAAGTACTTTTTTTTAATCCTTTCTCAAAGATACAACTGATTTTTCCTCTTTTGTTGCAATCTAGGGACCTGTCCGGAGCTTCACAGAGGGACAAAATGGGCTCTATCACTAGCAGTAGTGATTATTATTATTATTACTATTATTATTATTATTATTATTATTATTATTATTATTTAAATATTAGTTTGTTTGTTTGGGGGCCACACCTGGCAATGCTCTGGGCATACTCCAGGTTCTGTGCTCACGGATCACTCTTGGAAGGATGAGGGGAACACAGAGAGTGTGCAGGAACTGAACCTAGGTTGGCCTGTGGAAGCCGAAAGCTCTACCTGCTGCATTATTGCTCTGGCCCCAGTGATATTTTGTTTATTATTTTGGTTTTTTGACCTACACCCAAGTGGTGCTCAGAGTTTGCTCCTGGCTCTGCAGTAAGAGATAAAAAAAAAAAAAACGCACTCTTTAACATTTCTGGTATTTCCATCAGCCATTAAGTTATTAACAAGCAATATAACATAAATTATTTTGTGCCTACTAATGGGGGCAGGATTGGGGGTGGGTGCGAAATTGGGACAATGGGGAAGAATGTCACACTGGTGGTGGGCTTCGTGTTGAAATAGTGAATGCTCATAACAACTGAATTATGAACAAGTTTGTATATCACGGTGTTTAAATAAGTTTTTTTAAAAGAGAAAATCTGATTTTAAAAGGGGAACAAAAAACAAAATTGAGATGCCAGAGTTGGAAACTGAGTTATATAAATGAGAATAGGCATAATAGTTTATTACATTAAGTGATTTCCATTTTCTCATTTACAAAGGTTAAAATCACATAGTAATTAATTTTTGTTAATTACAAATTGAACTTTGTTCATTTGCCATTTCTTTACGTTTTGTTGGAGCAAATGTCCGAAATAATTTCTACATGCCTGACAAGGGGCTGGAGGATGGCAGGGATCCGGGGACACTGGTGGAATTGGTGTTGTAATGATGTATGCCTGAAAAAATTCTATATGAACCAAAAAAAAATTTTTTTATAAAAGTTGCAAATCTAAAAATGCTACTCATTTATATTTTCACCATCATAAATTAAAAGGACATTTTCCCAGTGTATAACGCACATTCTATTTTCTTTCAATTTGGAATTTTATTTTTTTATTTTTTTTCTCCTTTATTTTTTTAATTTTTTATTATACCACCGTGAGACATACAATTACAAAGGTGTTCAATTGGTTCTTGGTAATACAGTATTCCAGCACCCATCCCTCCACCAGTGCCCCATTTCCACCACCAATGTACCCCCCCTCCCACCCACCCCCAGGCTGCCTCAAAAGCAGGTAGCCCAGTTTCCTCTCTCTCTCTCTCTCTCTCTCTCTCTCTCTCTCTCTCTCTCTCTCTCTCTCTCTCTCTCTGTCTCTGCATCTCTCTCCCTCTTGTTTTACACATTGTGGCTAGCCCTGCAGATATTTAGAGTTTAAAACTTAAGTCTCTGTGTATATTCAACGGTGAGTTTTAATCTGCCATTACCATTTCACACACTTAGTAAAACACTGGTATCTATTTATATCCTATTAATGAATGCAGTCATTTTATATCTGTCCTTTTCCTTCTGACTAATTTCACTCAGCATGATAGACTCCATGTCCATCCATTTGCAGGTAAATTTCATAATTTCATCCTTTCTGACAGCCGCATAGTATTCCATAGTGTAGATGAACCACAGTTTCTTTAGCCAGTCCTCTGTTCTCGGGCATTTAGGTTGTTTCCAGATTCTAGCTATAGTGAATAGCGCAGAGATGAATAAAGAAGTACAGATAGTGTTTCTGCTATGTGTTTTTCGGTCTCTCGGGTATATTCCCAGGAGTGCTATTGCTGGATCAAATGGGAGCTCAATGTTTAGTTTTCGGAGGAATGCCCATATTGTTTTCCAAAAAGGGCTGGACCAGTCGGCACTCCCACCAACAGTGGATGAGAGTCCCTTTATCTCCACATCCACGCCAGCACCGGTTGTTCTTGCTGTTTTGGATGTGTGCCAGCCTCTGTGGTGTGAGATGGTACCTCCCAATTTGGAATTTTCAATAATTATTATTAACTCACATATTGATTTCGATTTTTAATATTTTCTGTAAACATTTCAAACTATTTTCTACTGGTTTATATTGTTGTGTGAGACCTCATTCCATAACAAAAATAATATATTAAGGATAATCTTTCTATTTTAAGATTTGCAATATTTTTATATTTTTACTTAGTTTGATTTTTCCATTAAAAAAAAAATCAAACCTTTAAAGTTGGGCTGGAGTGTAGTACACTCTATCACAAGGGTAGAATGCTTCCCTTTGCATTCAGCTGGCGCAATTCAACCCCCCAGGACCCCATATGGTAGCCGTGCAAGTTCTCCAGTAGTGACCCTTGATTTCGCAGCCAGTAGTAAGCCCTGAGCTCTGCTGGGTGTGGTCCCTACCATAGCCCCAGAGTCCCCCAAACCCCTCTAAAATGTTATTTTTTTTTCTTTTTGGGTCACACCGGCGATGCTCAGGTGTTACTCCTGGCTCTGCACTCAGAAATCACTCCTGGCGGTGCTCGGGGGACCATATGGGATGCCGGGGATCAAACCCGGGCCAGCGCAGGCTGGCCGCGTGCAAGACAAGCGCCCTACCCGCTAGGCTATCGCTCAGGCCCCTAAAATGTTATTTTTTTAAAATCTGTCAATATTTTATCCATTCAAGCGTATTAAAAAATTTCCTCCAATGATAAAAATAAAAATAACTGTTGGTTTTGTATTACGTTTCCCCAAATAACACTCCAAGTATTACATATTAAAACATGATTACATCTATAATAATTATATGCATTCTGATAAAAAAAGTTAAATAGTTTAAGAAACACATATAGGGGATGGAGTGATAGCATAGTGGGTGAGCATTTGCCTTGCACAGGTAGAGTGTTTGCCTTGCATGCGGTCAACCTGGGTTCAATCCCCAGCATCCCATATGGACCCCTGAGAACCACCAGGGGTAATTCCTGAGCGAAGAGCCAGGAGTAACACCTGGCGTCGCCCAGTATGACCCAAAAAAAAAAAAAAAAGAAGTTAAAAAAAAAAGAAAAAGAAAAGATTCTAAAAAAAAGGAACACATAAATCACATAAATGATGAGGGCCACAACATATTGGAGTTTCCTTCATAACCTCGCAGAGTCTTTGGGATCTAGCTATGTATCTTCCAGGACAAAAGAAGCAAAAGCGAAAAAGGGTACATAAGAATAAATTACTCTTCTAACCATTCACCTAAGTCAGGGAGAAAGATGGTCCATAATATTTCCAGCCAATTCTAGTTAATACTGAATTTTTCACATGTTGAGCCCAAAGCTGGCTTCCTTGCTCTAATTTTCATATGTAGGCCCGGCCTGCCCTCAGAACAACACCCCCTCACTGAACCATCTCTGTGACACTATAGCCATTTAGATATTTAAGGTACCTTCTTCAAGTTCGGCATTAATTGCCCTGTAATTTTTAATATACATTTTAATTTATATGTCTAATTGACTCACCAGATTATAATGCCCATGAAGATAGTAAAAATGTCTTTTGAATGACATCTGGTGTATATAGAAAAACAGAAAAATCACATCTTATCTAATCTGCTTATAGACCATTATAATTTGCAAGTATTTTTCTAACTGTAATATTTGAAATTTCAGTGCACAGGTTTCTTTGTCCTAAAAATATTCTTGATAAATTCCTAATGCTCAACAATCTTACAGTATGTCTGTAGAAGCTGTGTGGCCCCAGTAATTTAAAAAGTAGCTCATCTATATTGAGCATGAATATACAGATAAATGTATTATTCATTTATAATATTCTTTTTCTTTTTGCTTTCTATGGGTCACACCTGGCGATGCTCAGGGGTTACTCCTGGCTCTGCACTCAGGAATTACTCCTGGCAGTGCTCGGGGGGACCATACAGGATGCCAGAGATCAAGCCCAGGTTGGCTGCATGCAAGGCAAATGGCCTGCTGGACTATCGCTCTGGCCCTATTTATAATATTCTCAATGGCATTATGACACTGTTTGTAATATCAAGGTATTTGAAATTAATGGTTATGCAGTTTAAATTATAAACATCAATTGATAACTTGATCACTTGACATCCCTGTTATTCATCAATTTGCTCGAGCGAGGTGCCAGTAACATTTCCACTTGACCCTATCGCGTGCCAGTGTAGCCCAATGGCATCTGGTTGCTTCAGGAATAAGAAGAGCCTCAAACCGTTCATTCAGGGTATTGGCGGGGAAGTCTGACCATCTTGTAGGTGGGCGGCCACATGATCTTTTCACATCCCGTGGAATCCAGTCGGTAACGACTCTAGTCCAGTAGTCATCTCCAAATCACATTACATGTCCAGCCCATCTGATTTTTTTGATGCCTTGGCAAGCGAGACAGCATCCCTGACTCTGGAACAGCAATGGAGGTTGGAGCTCCAGATTCCTTCTTTCACTTGAGTGAGCGTGATATTCCAAGCATAGCTCTTTCGGAGTCCTCTTTGGGAAACCTGAATAGCATTCTCATCCTGCTTTTGTAGGGCCCAGGTCTGGGTGTATCTTAATGCAGGGAGAATGGTGGAGTTGAAGAGATGTGCCCGGGCCTGAGATTCTTTGTCTTTTTAGCTATTTCTTCTCATGCTTTTAGGCTTTTTTCCATGCTGCTCTCTTACTCCTACTGCGCAGCTCAGGTTTTAGGTCGATTCACCATGTTGACTTCTTGACCTAGGTACACATAACTGCTGCATTTAGAGATGTTCGTTCCATTCAGAGTGAATGGGGCCTCTGGAACTAGCTCATTTTTCATGAACATAGTTTTGTTGAGATTCAGCTGTAGACCTATCTTTCTACATTCTCGGTAAAATTCAGTCAGCATTTGTGCCTCTTGGCTAATGTTTGGTGCTATTAGAGCGATGTCATCAGCGAAGCAGAGGTGGTGTAGTTGCTGACCATCTATCTTCACTCCCATTCCTTCCCATTCTAATTGTCGCATGATGTTCTTGATGGTGGCACTGGAGAGTTTTTGGTGAGATGGTATCACCCTGCTGAACCCCTCTTTTGACATTGATGATCACTTCCTTGTAGAATGGTGAGATCCTGGTGGTGAACCCGTAATAGAGCTCACGAAGGATCTTGATGTATTGGTTTGAATGCCCTGTTTGGCTAGGGCTTCGATGACAATTATAACCATATTAAAAAAACATCAATAATTAAGGATTTGGGAGCTATAAACATGCTAGGTATGGGTACACATGCTTAGGTCAAACTGCTTGGGGTAATTAAGAAAAAACATAAAGACATCAATACCTCATTCACAAGCACCCTATTCTTTTTCTTTCTTTTGTCAGTACTCAGCTATTCTTTTTTTGTGGTATAATTGAAGTATAACATCAGTTCCAGATACTACAACAAGGATTTCGTATTTGTATTTGTTGCAAAATTTTCAAACACCACAATAAGTTCAGTTAAGAGCTACCACCATATATAGCTACAATTTTTTCTTACAAAAAAATAAACCTACTGTTGCAAATATATTTTTTCCTAATAAACATGCTTTTTATATTTAAAAATAAGTGAATTTTCATCAACTGATTGAGATCAAAACACTTACTTCACAGTGGCACTTAGAAGGAAGTTCAATTGTGGCGTGACAGGGTTGTCCGGGGCAGATAAGTAACGATCAAACTGAACCTAAATGAAACAGAAATTCAAAACAAGTGCAAGCAAACATTTCCAACAACTCATTTACATGTTAAATCTTAGAAAGTCCTATATTCCAAGCAACAAATTTTGGGTGCTCAAAATGAGTTTTTTTTTTTATAAATTTGTTTGTTTTGGCTCTTTTGGGTTACACTTGGCAATGCCCAGGGTTTATTCCTGCACTCAGGAATTACTCCAGGCTCTGCACTCAGGAATTACTCAGGGGACCATATGGGATACCAGGGATTGAAGCCAGGTTGGCTGTGTGCAAGGCAAATGCCCTACCACCCATTGTACTATCACTCCAGCTCTGAATTCTTTCTTAAATATTCTAATTAAAGCTCCTAAAAGTGTTAACTAACAAAAATGTTTTACTTAGGTACTGTGATTATTATTACCATTAATGGTAGTGTTCAATGTTCCACTACCACATTCTCCACCAAAATGTACCCCCCACCCACAATACACACAACTCACCAAAAGTATTGACTCTTTTTTTTTGGGGTAACTCTAGTGATGCTCAGGGGTTACTCCTGGCTCTTCACTCAAGAATTACTCCTGGCAGTGCTTGGGGACTATATGGGATGCCAGAGGAAGACCGGTTGACCATATGCAAGGCAAATGCCCTACCCACTATGCTATCGCTCCGGCCCTGACTTTTAATAGTTATTATTATCAAAATGGTCTTTTAAAATTCTGGATCTGTGGGGTGGAATGATATTATAGTGGATAGAATATTGTCTTGCATGGGACCAATTCAGGTTCAATCCCCAACATCCTATATGGTGCCCTGAGCACTGCCAGGAGTAATTCCTGAGTCTGAGCCAGGGTAAACTCTGACCGCCACTACCCTATGGCCTCAAAACCAAAAATATATAAATAAAAAACAGACAAAGAAATACTTTGAAATAATGAAATTTTGCATCTAGGGCCAAGGAAATAGCACAAAGGGTTGCGTGCATGTTTGGCATGCAGGAGGCTAGGGTTCGATCCCAGGCACAAACAATCTAATTCCCTGAGGACCACAGAGGCAGCCCTTGAGACACCAGGTTGGTAATAAATGCTCTTGAGCACGAAAGGAATGGCCCCAAGCAAACAAAATTAAATAAATAGTTAAGATTAAACTGTGAATCCAAGACATCAAATTTCATCTCCCTCACATGCTAAAGAAACAATTAGATTTCAAGTCCACCAAGTTTGATGAAATCCAATTTATTTGTAAATTATTCATTCATATATTTATTCTATTAATATTTACTGAGTACTTACTACTAGAAAAGTCAGATTAATTATGTAAACATAACATAAGTAAAAATAGAAATGCTAACTTTATATTATCTATGGATTATTAGGAAGAAACAGAAAGCCAAATAATATGTATATGTATATATATATATATATATATATATATATATATATATATATATATATACACATAAAATTACAAAGTGTAAAATGCTTTAAGGGAAAAAATCAAGGTACTACAGATATGTGAATCAGAGAGTGGACCTATTCGATGTTTGATTCAAGGTATCTCAGAGGAAAGAATATGAGTCAAGTTTTAAGATGAATAGTTCTTAATAGAGGCAGGTTGCTAGACTTCAGAACGAGGGACAGCAAAGACAAAAGCATGAAGTATGGACAAAGATAAATCCATGTATGATTTATATATTGTTGATTTTTGGTCTATCTGTTTTTGGGGCCATACCTGGCAGTACTCAGGGATCATTTCTCGTGACGCTCGGGAAACATATACAGTACTAGTGATGGAACCAGGATTAACCACTTACAAAGCAAACAACTATGATTTCCTTTGTTTTGCTTTTAAAATTTCTTTTATTAAATCGCCATGAGATACACAGCTACAAAGTTGTTCATGATTGGGATTGGATCATAATAGTTGTGCCAAACTGTCCCTTCAACCAAGTGTACATTCCTCACCACCAATTATCTTCAGTTTCTCCTCCAGCCCAGTCTACCTCTATGGCAGGTACTTCTGTTTTTCTCTCTCTCCTCTTCCCCCTCTCTTCTCTCTCTCCCCTCCCTTCCTTTTGGGCATTATGTTTTGCAGTACAGGTACTAAAGGCTCTCAATGTATCTTAACCCTGCACTGTCTCTGAAGCCCTTTTTAAAGTTCCTTTAGAAAGGAACTATTTTTTAAAGTCAAGCACCATGACAGTATCCATATGAGAATTTAAACCCTTAGCACTGGTTTCATAGCTCAACAGTTAAAGAGCTTACGTACTGGGTTGAACAGAATTACTATAAAAAAATTAAGGAAAACAGAAAACAGTACAAGGTGTTCTCAATAAGCATGAGTGGCTGTTGTGTCCTTGTGGCTATAATGGCTGAGTAATGTTTAGAAGCTTCTCGAGGTGGTCATTCCCAAGCAAAACAAGGGCTAGCTAAGTGAGGTGCCAAAAGCACTGAAGTGCATAACACACAAAGTATATACCTCTGACATGAAAATATCCTACGAGAAGAGAAGCCTATGCAGAACAGGCGTGCAAGTTCTTCACTTGAAAAAGGGCAATAAAATTGGAGGTGCAGAGAGGCTTTATACACAAAGGTAACAAGTCTTAAGACTGGAATCCAATCTCAGTGACTGTTTCCAGAGTACAGAACTACAAGCTAAGGATCATGAGTAGTGTCTATAATATACATAGCTGCTTCTATGCCTGAGAGATTTTTCATTTCTGTTTCACTATGCAGTAAGGCAAAAAGGCTGAAAATGCAGAAAGCGGAATAGAAGTGATAAAACTAAGAATTGATGAAATACTATTGCCAATTATTTCAAAGCAGACCTTATTTAAAATAATTGTTGTGAGTCATTTTCACTGGCCCAATGAATACAACATATTGCCAACAACAAGAAAAATGTCTAATCAAGACAAAATTATTGCGAGAAAAATTAACAATGGTGTTCCATAAAGCGCATTATACTGAATTGTTGATCATGTACTCACCATAGCAGCCTTCAATTTTACAGAATCTAGGTTGGGCAAATTAGCTGAGAGCCCTAAATACAAAAACACATAAACACATACATAACAACAAAAAAGACATAAAAAGGTGATACATATTTCACATCACTGACAGAATACAGTCTATTAGAAGAAGCCCAATTGGAAAATTTAACTTATTTACAAAGGACTCAAGTGGCATCTTCAATTTTAATAAAAGCAGGAACTATGATTTGTTCATTTTTTTACAACTTGCATAAAGGCACTCAATAATATTTATTGAGGAATGAAAACATATTTATTAACAA